>JAGDQP010011789.1:15018-52083 GCA_022664845.1 Lepisma saccharinum
CCTTCCAGATTACCGGTATCTCCTAGGAGACGTAGGGCAAGAAAATCCGCGAATGTCTCTAAATAGGGATTCTCACAGTATTAGTGCGCAAAGCTTTGCAATTACGTAAATGGAGTGTGCTTGATATACAGGGTGTAACAGAAGTCCCTTGTCATAGGCCAACTTGGTTATGAGTGCAGATACGAAAATATGTCAGAGGGAAAAGTGGCTGGAAATGATCGGTTTTCGATCTAAAAAAGTTGAATTTTCCAAATCGGATCAGCCGTTTGGGCTCCACACTGGTGGAGCGCCCAATGGGAACGAAAAATGCAACGTTGCCAGTCGTACTGTGATAATCATAGGCGCATTTTGTCATGTAGTAATGAAATGGAAAGCAAGGAAGAAGTATGCAGGAGGGAAGGAACAAGAATACTACACATCTCGGTTGCAATCACTACCGTAGTGGGGTTCAGGGGCGGGTAGGGGTGATGAAATTCGTAACGAGTTAGAAGTTGAAAGTTGTAAATGTCATAACATGTGGGCCAAACGTCACAGGTGCGTTTCGGACAACAAAATATGAAAGAACGTTTCAATACACATGGGTCCTACGCCGCCTCGTTTTCGAGATACAGGGTTGCCAACTTGGAATCCAAAATCGCCTCCTGACCAATGGAATTGAAGACAAAGATGTGGAAATACTTCGGGAGGTTATTCCTAACACCAAAACAAGCAATAAAGTTCTCTTGAGGTTGTCGAATTCCGGTGGCTGTAAGAGATACAGGGTTGCCAACGTGGAGTCCACAATCGACGTCTGACGATTGGAATTGATGAGATAGACGTGGAACCCTTCGGCAGGTGATTTCTGAGATCATAACAAGCAAGAAAGTCCTCTTGCATTGTGTTCGAATTCCTGTGCGTGTAAGAAATACAGGGTTGCCAACTGTGAGGCATTATCGAGTGTTACCTCAAAATAATTTATGAAAAAGGCAGCAAATGACAAATGTACGCTCATAACCTGATACCTAGGGGAGGGGGACACGTGACCAAGCACACAGCAGTGTCGCACAAGCAATGTTGCCACTCCAACATAAACGCATAGTTTGTTAACTGTAACATATACCTTTAATCGCATGAAAAGCTGTGGTATAAGTAGTGAATGAAATTAAGCGAAAGTTAATTTGTCAGTGTTGCCAACTACGGTAGCTCGAGTATGGAGAAAGTACGGTGTCCGTATATATGTAATTATATATATATATATATATATATATATATGTAATATGCGACCTCACACCATAGATCAAACTAAAAGAGAAGAAATGTTACAATGATGCTCCGTGAATTAAATTTAAACTACTGTGTTTTTGCCGGAGCAAGGTGTCGTCATTTTTTGTAATTTCTCCCGAAAGTATCGAAAAAAGAACCCTGAACGTGTGCATATAAATTACACAATTGAAGATGACGATGTTTTTATGTACGGAATAGATAGTGAGGAATAAAAAATGTCCTCTAACAATATATGCATAGCAAGATTTCGTTTTTACACGAATTATCACAAAACTAGTTCGCTTTCTTACCTGTTCAGAGGCAACCGTTTCTCTCTTGCGCTGAAATTAATACACTTACTAACATATATTTCACTATTCCATGCGATCTCATCCTCAGACGACAAGATTAGGAAGGTATATTTTAAAATTTAACGTGAGGAGAAAAGCTGCGCTCCTAGTCGAGAAATCTTGAAGGAAGAAGTGTGCATGTCTCCTTTCTTATTTGCTGGTGTGCTTTTCTTCTCAACGCTTTGTGAACATGACGAACTCCAGGAGTTCGCTATAAATTTATTCGTGTTTTATTTGTTTCCCTTTCTTCTATTCTAGCATGCACTCAGAATGGAACACCCTCAAACATATATAAATTAGTTAGTTTATTCATGCTAATAATCGAGATGACATTGAGTTAACGGAACGAAGATACTGAAAGAATTTCACCCGCTTTTCTACCAAATCACTGAACAGGACACGTAAATAGTTCCGGTTTCAAACATAACTATTGAATTAAGGACAGAAGAGAGTTGCACTTAGTAGAAATCCTGATACGAGTGGGTACAGAATATATCAACCTCACTGCTGTACGTCTGCCTCCAGGTGAGTGAAATATCATGCAGTTCATCATTTTATCTACCCATCAATTGCCAGCTTTTGATTCATTGCCACACGCTCGTATTTCCCTCACTCCAATTGGACGGGGAGTCCGGAAACGTGAGATTTTTATCCTCAACTCGTCATATTTGTAAGGTGAAGTTTTTCCCGCACTGGCATATCACACGCTCTTACTACTCAGTAACGTGTGAGAAAAACTGAACATGATAACTTGGGGGAAGGAACGAGGTAAATATTTCGCAAAGAATTTCCATTCTTCACGCAATACTGTCACACCCATGTTTTAATAATTACGACAATTAATTCATTTATCTCACCTTTCAAAGCATGCTTTAATTTAGGATTCTCCTCCAGTCTTGTTTGAAGATTTAAAAATTCTTGAAACCTGCGCTTCACTGTGGTCGTTTGTAGAACAAGTCGAGTTTCATTTGGTCCCCCGGCGCCATCTATGAAAGACTCTCCCTCAACTTTAGCTACACTTGCATCTACTGCATATATACCATCGTACTGTAATGAAAAATTTAGATACAGACACAAAATGAATGTATTACAATAAAGGATGTACAGTGGACGAACAAAGTTTTGTACTCTGATGACTTCTCTCATTGATAACTTTTCTGTCATCCACAACCATTTTAAGTTTATATGATTGGCGTCAAAGTTTCTTTCCTTCTGGTAAAATTCCTTGAGTGAAAACTTTGGAATGGAATGTATTTATAGCCATTGGCATCTTTGGCTCAGGTCAAACCTTGGAATGGATGGACTCCTTTTAGCACAATTTACTGTAACTATCAGAAAATAATATTGTCTTTAAGTTACTGAAAACTAATGATGTCAATCCGTCCGACACGAGCGTCAGACTTGCCGCTCGTGTCGAGTCGCTGCTTGAACTCCACTCACTATAATCGAGTCCCAGCGTGAGTTCCTCTAATCAGTGACTTGGCACGATTCGAGCATGTTCCAAGCGACTGCTCGACTCAACTCGAGCAAGTAGCAAGTGGTTGATGGACGCAACTCGAGTCTACACGAGGACCAACTCGGCTCGGTTCACATTTGACTTGTTGTGAGAAGGCGCTCGATTGGACTCGAATATGAGTCGCAAGCAAGCCGTTTAGATAACTTAAAATTATATATTTAGAAAACAGCACGGCTGGATAAGTACCACGTTGCATGAGTTTGCAGGCGACCTATGCCAGTACTTACGCATTAATTGATACCCTATTTAAAGTAGACACATATATCTTTAAAATTATCATACTTTCAAATACACAAGTGAACATGAACTTGGCGTTAAGCTTATGTAGTTTTTCTTGTGAATAACAAGTCATTTGCAAACTGAAAATAATACCAATGACTACCTCATTGAATATGAACTTTATTTATAGCCTTTAGGGATCTAAGGCTCACGCCGGGATAGGGAAGGGAAAAGGATCCGAGAAGGTGTCGGCCAGGGCCTATGTTGAAGGTGTCTTTCCGGCATTTGCCTGGTGTGACTGAGGAAAAACCTCAGTCAGGATGGCGGCCGCTGCGATCGAACCCACGACCCCCCGAATGCTAAGCTAACGCTCTACCACTGAGATAGGGCGGCTCGGTGAAACTACCTCATGTTTTCTCAGTATAATACATATTTTTATAAGCTTAGATATTGTACTAAGGACTACATTGAGGGAGGGCTTTCAGAATGTAAATTTGGACGAAAAAACTGGGAATATGAATTTCTTCCCATTGAATTTACGGAACTAGTATTGAAAAAATCAATAAAAACTTCAGTCAACCGGGAAACAACAAGGAATTTAAAGCATGGGACCTGACTACGCAAGTTCCAAGGTTTATTTCTTGAAGTTGATAACAATCAAAACATTATCAGACTGGGGAACTGGGGTACAACACTGAAAGTTTCCCGTCCCCGACTAGACTCGACTCGAACTAGCAGCAAGCTGCTGCTGAACGCAACTCAAGCCCATATGAGCACCTGCTCCATTCACGCTTGAGTCGTTCCGAATTGTCGCTCGGTTGAACTCGAGTCCCTTCGAGCAGCAACTCGACTAGACTCGCGTCTGACTGAGTCGTTGGCATTCTTACTGAAACGTACATAAATCGGTCATCCATTCTGAAGAAATTCGTAAAAGAAATTTTTATTAAAGGGAAAGAAACATCACACAGAGTCATCATCATCACATTTGATCCACCTATGTTGAATTAAGTTGGATTGAATTATGACCTTCAGGCATCTATGACTCCGACCGGAATAGGGTAGGAGAAAGGATGAACTGTGAATCCGAATAGTCCTTTCTAATTCCAACTTTTCATGCAGTTCATCGTTTCGTTTCAAATTTACCTCAATAATTTTCGTAATTCTCTTTTCACGATTACAGTTTCTCTTTCAAGTTATATCCCACTAAGAACACACAATAAATCAAAATCAACCATTCTTCTTTTATTGTATTTCTAATAAATAAGTAATTTGTGAAATTTAATGCATTCATTCCGCTACGTAAATTTTTACAAGATTCTGACAGTTTCTTTACAACGGTAATCGATTACCACGCTCTGATAGAAAATAAAAAATATAACCTACAGCATTTAATTGACAATATATCATCATCAAAGATAAGTTATAATAAAAATTAAAATTACTAACTACATTTAATTTCCAACTAATAGAAATATGACTAACCTTAACGTAATAAGTTCTTTGAGGTCTTATTTGCTTTTCGTGAACAAAGAAATCGCTTAAAATTCATAGTACCTTCTTTTATTTGACTACCCACATAACAATTCCGAATTTACTCAAAAATTAATCAAGCTTACTTTGACAAGTGGAATGATGACTTGATGCAGGTTTAGCAATTTAAGAAAAAAGGTTTAAACAATGTTGTATCAAGCCCTCTAGTTTACAGAAATCAAGGTTGAAGTATCCTTGCCAGGACAAGAAAGGAAAATAAATTGTACATCTTACAAAAATAAAAATGTTCTGGATAGAAATCGAACCGAGGACCATTGGCACACCAATCCGATACTACAGTTCTAGACCACAGAATCACACGCCCGAGTTCAAGTTCGAAGCATTGTTTCTACTTAGTCCATCAGATCGCAGGCATCTCTAGTAATTGGCGAAGATTAGACTACGTCGAAATAGGCCTGGCACGTGATAAAACTTCAGTGCACTAAGACGACAGTGAAAGTGAAAAAATTTTTTACAAAAATTTAAAGTTTGACAAGATTCCTCGCATAGTTGCGGATTCCAACAAGCTTGAATTAGCTTCGTTATAACAACCAAGCCACTTGTTTCTCCAAAAAGTTTATTTCATGCTTGTTTATCAAGTTCAACACAATATCAAGCTTAACAAGCTCGAAGCAAGTTACCGACAACCTTGTTGCAAGCTGCCATGCTATCTGGGTACGTAATATATCACATGGAAAGGTCGTCAAAATACACTACCAATTCTTCACCTATTTTATTTGCCGCTACACAGCAAAGACATATTGTTATAATCGTCGACAGCTCACAATTGCCTAATGTGGATAGGGCACACATAGAAGGAAAAGTATTGTTCGCGCGCTGATGCGCGTCACTGCTACCTCAATAGCTAAAACAGTAACCTTTCAACTATACTGATATATACATCATTTTCAAGCTTATGAAACAGGTAACAACTTCTATTTTGATCAGGTTTTTGATATTGTGAGTTTAAAACAAGCTACACCGGAAAAAGTGTAAATATTGAAAGAAAAATATCCTTATTTTGTGCTTTGGATCTAAATTACGGCAAAACTACTTGCAATAGCGCAACACGCGTGATAATTTTTTTAGCCTGTTATCTAGTAATTATAACAGAACAAGGATCATATCGCTATGTCTATTGGTTACGGAGATATAATACAATTTCTGAAAGTCTGTAAATTTATATTTCGGGGGGATTGGGGGGAATCACAAGAGGGAGGGGCGGGGCTTTTGGGGAAATGCACCTCTAGTAATGATGTAACAACTGACCAAAATTCAGCTTTCTCCCAATTATTCCCGACATTTGCCCTTTTTCCCCTTTATTTCCTGGGTTACAAGATCAATATTCCCCACCAAACCTAAGATTCAACATCTACTTAATCTTAGAAACATCTTGGTCTGTACGAATCCCTCCTTACCACCACCTCAAACCGGCGCCCCTACATGCAAGAGACTCAGACGTAAGCTCTGCTGCATTTTCATAACTTCTCCCACAATCACTATCAATATTGCTAATGGCCGGTACACCCTCAATCACAAGGGCACATGCCACACCCCTAATGTTATATACATCCTAACCTGCAAGTTCTGTGATGCTTTTTATGTAAGGGAAACAGGTCGTGCTCTCAACATTCGTATTAATAACCATAGTCACTTCTGTACTATCAACAAACCAGATGTCCCAGTTTCCTTGCACACCGACTCCCACAATACCAATTTTGATTTTTCTTTCCTGGTTGCCATAATCCACATTTTACTCCCTACGACCAGCACCTCAACACGCCGTCTGTGGGATAATGCCTTTATTCATAGTTTAAGCGCGAAAATATATCCTGGTCTTAACCTTCAATAACTCTAAACTTCCCTTTTCCTCTGCATTTTCAACACATTTCCATCCACGACCCCACCCTGTACTTACACGCTATACAGTTATTATTATTCCATGCTCCGGAAATCTATGCATTACAGCAGTCTGTTGTTCTCCAGGTTTGATGCATCGTCCGCTACGTGTCAACACTGTCTCTTTAATCTCTTACTTTGTGAACACGTGCACTTCGCTTTCTTCTTCTACACTTGAAAACGTCCAACTATATGCACGAAATATCGTAGTGACTTATAGATATCGTCGCTCTAATGGAAAACTCACGAAAGTGCAAAATTTACGCCCGAGAAGTTAGAAACGATTTTTCAGCAACTACTCGAAATTCACAGTTGGCACCTCACCGGCACCTTTTGAAGATCTCTGAACATCAGTGTTGCAAACTATCTTTCGTTAGTAGAAGTGCAAAGCTATTTTTTATTAATAATAACTCATGCATTGTTTCTTGTAATTATTATTATTAGTACAGTTATTATAAATAGTATTAGAACTCTTATTAACATCAGTGCTACTATTATTAGTAGTACTACAACTATTAGAATAAGTACTAATATTATAAAAACTAGTTGTAGTAGTTGATCCGCGGTGGCTCAATTGGTAAAGCGCTCACCTCTAGTCCTATAGATCATCGGTTCTATTACTGCTCATGCCATGCGTCCACTCCGCTCTAACGCTCTTCGCCTAGTTTCCTACTTACCATAAAGTTAAGGACCATCAAAATTTCGAAAGTCTGTGTCAAGTTCTTTTACTTTAAAAAGAGTCTCTACTAGTCCATCCTAATCATGAATTCCTAATCTACAATAACTTTTTTTTCTTCTTCTTCTGGATTCCACCATCAACTAATCGCCTTATTAATTATTTGCTATGAACAGAATTACCATCTGGATTTGAAAGTCCTGGGCACTGTAAAAAGCGTTTCTACTAGTTTATCCTAACCATCGATCCCTAATATGCAATAACTAAATTCTTCCCTTTTGAATTCCACCAACAACTAACACAATTCGCCTTCAGGATGGAATTCAGAAGGAAAAGAATAAGTTATTGTACAATAGGGACCGATGGTTAGGATGAATTGGTAGAAACTCTTTTTAAAGTACATGAACTCTACACAGGTATTTGAAAGTTTGATGGTCCTTATGTTTATATAGTAAGTAGCAAATTAGGCGAATAGTGTTAGAGTGGAGTGGACGGACGCATTGCATGAGAAGAATAGAACCGATGACAATTAGCATCAGAGGTGAGCGGTTTACAAATTGAGCCACCGTGGATCAATTACCAGAACTAGATTTTATAATATTAGTACTTATTCTAACAGTAGTAGTACTACAAATGATCTAAATAATAATAGTTCTAATACTAGTTATAATAATTCTAATAATAATTATTATTATAAGAGAAAATGCCGGAGTTGTTATTAGTATCATCATCATCATTTATAATAATAGTAGCTTTGTTACTGCTATTAACAAAAGATAGTTTGCAGTGCTGATGTTCCGAGGTGCTGAAGATGAGCCAACTGTGGTTCTAGACTCGTTGCTGAAAAATCGTTTTTAACTTCTCGAGCGTAAATTTTGTACTTTTCTGAGTTTTCCATTGGAGCGACGATATGTGAATATGTGTGTGACCTAATACGAAACTATAAGCTGTAAGTATTTTCCTTTATTTTTCTTCATTTTTTTCATAAATTTACCACGAATAAAGTATATTATATAGTTAAATGCAATCTTTCTAGGTTTAAGTTTCATTTTGGGAACAGGATATTCAGTATGGCACTAAAAACATTCTTGCACTAAACATACATAGTGGTAAGTTGAGACATGTCTATCACTCGCCGTGTAGTTTCCAAACTGGCTGTAGCTATTGTGTAGTAAACTAGTAGTACAAGGTACTAGTACAATTTCTCTGGACATATACCTATGTGAGTAGCAGGGTTGCCACGAGTCTCGATTTTTAGCTCAATGTCCCGTGTCTGACGCAATGTGCTTCTTTCATTTTGCAATATGTACCTTCTTTTAGTCTTTTTCCTTTGATCGGTGATGCTCCGACGCTACCTAAACTGTTAATAAATAGCTGCTAAGCTGATTAAGTCTTGTATGTTGCCAGTTCTGTGTCACTTTCCTCATCAACTGCCGTCCTTGGACCTTCCTTAGGTAACAGAATCCCTTTTAATTTATTTCGTCACAAATCATTTTTGATCACTGGTCAAATGTAGCAGTTTTTCAATCATCCATGGTAGCATGTTCCTTAGTTCTTTCCTACTGCTGCTCTGTCCTTTCATATCAAAAGGACAGGGTTGCAGTATTCTGCCTTAATGTATTTCATACGCATTATCACACATTTCTTAATCTACTCACCAGCGTTGCCATCTTTTAGTTCAATAAAATCGGAACAGGGTCTGTACCGTGGGTGTGGAGGTATCAGCACATAGGGGGTTCGGAAGTACTTCCACCAGGGGTAAAAAAATTACCATTTAAGTATAATTTCTTAGAACCTCTTACACTTCTTACGAAGTTAAAAATTACTACTGCTTTAGCTAAAATAAATTGTACCTTTCTTATTAATTAACTAAGGTTTTTTAATTGGTATTCTTAAAATTCACCTCCACTTCATAAATAAAATGGTGGTTCCGGGAGTAGTGACCTTGGGAAAATTTATAATTTAACCCATGAAAAATGGCCTTTCATCTAAACTTCTTACGAAGATGTAAAATTAATTTTGAATTCAACCTGTGACTTTTAATATTTAACTCACCTGAAAAGTCATAAACTTTCTTAGAAAGACGATCATGCTTTTTTTTCTCTTAATAACAAACAAGTGACAAACAGGCAGAGCCAAGTACCACTCAAAAATTAAATGTTTTCCAACAATTCAACACATGGGCTCCACCCATCTTGTGTTATTTATATCTTCTATGGTACATGCGTAAAGTCTAGCTTGCAAAAAACTGCATTACCATCATGTGTTAAGACTCAAGAAGAAATAAAAAAAAGCAAATTTGTATTATCAATGCCTATACTATTAAAAATATCAAATAATAACATTTTCTCTATTAAAAATATCAAATAATAAACGGTGAAGATCGGAACAACCTGCGTCCGAACATTGCATCAGGCCAAAAATCGGGACGAGTGGCAACCCTGCTTCTCACGTAGGTATATGTTGAGAGAGAAATTGTACCAGACCCTTGTAATTTACAACAAAATAGCTAGCCAGACTGGGAACTACACGGCGAGAGAGAGAGAGACTCAGACATGTCTCAACTTGCCACTATGCATGTTTAGCCCAAGAAGTACTATACTGAATATTCTGTTTACTTCTATTCTCAAAGTCATCCCCAAATGAAACTTGCATACAAAAAAAAAAAAACTTTTTTTTTTAATTTTCATGGTGAAAGGTTACACCATGTGACCTTGACATGAAAATGCAATATTTTTCTATAAGAGTACGTTCATGAAAACTATGTTCCTTAGCTTCAAGACATCCCAAAGATCAAAATTCTTTCACAATTAGAAGCCAGTTATGATGTTTTTATGTTGACCTTATACACACATTTTTAGCTTTTTTTTCTCATGTTGGCAGCCCTGTTGTATGCATACTATGTATCACAAAGGGCTAATATTTTACGTATGTACGTTACTTTGTGTCGTCTAGCATCCTACATTTCATGTAAATCTAAGACGATCGAGTTGAAAAGTTCCTTTGTAATGATATGGCGTGGAATGCCCTAGCTTTTATACATAACTACCCTGTAAACGTAACCTCTTTTTGCTACATTATTAATTATCAGTACCAGCGGCTTCAGTCTGGCTATTTTTTTTTTTTTTTCCTGAGACAATTTAAACACTTACATCTAACTTACGTAACAGGGCCTAGATAATTTTCTGCTCATTTCTAACCATATTTCTATTCTAATATTATTACAAAAATTAAACATACCTGAATGCAGTAAAGAACATACTGACTGCCATTTGGTTCACTATGTATTTCAGTAGATGGAATGTGGACATTTAAAAATAATCTTCCATCAGTCGGAACATCAGGTGCTTCTAATATCTCAACTTGTGATAACGGATCGCTATCGCTTTTCGACAACTCGGCGCGTACATGCGACCTAGAACAAGAAAGGTAAAAAAATAACATGGTACGTAAGGCTTATATAAATTCTCAAGTCCAAAAACAATTCTTATGCACTGTAAATTGTAAGCTCTTATTTACAAGACTCATCCGGTATTACTCATTTTAGATTAACAAATAAGCATTCGGATTCCACGAACAATCACGAAGGCTCCGAGGTCCCCTGATAGCATTTCAGAAACATATTAATTTTTATAAAATAGGTTGGCAACACTGATAAATGGAGTGCTCCATTTTTTCTATTATGTAGAATAATGTTAATGCTAATTTTTATGCGAATACCTACAACGGTATGAAATTTGAAAATGTTATTTTTAAAATAAGTTGACAACACTCAAAACTGGAATGCTTGGGGAACGGGACAACCATTAATGTTTATGCCAAGTTTCGTGATGCTTAGTCTAACGTAATGAAAGGAATTTGAGAAACTGAATTTTATAAATAATAGGTTTTTATTAGCTTTATTTTAAGCACCTAACTTTCGTTTCATCATTGGTGTACTTTATTTTATCATTACTTTTTTTTTTTTTTAAATTCCTTGACTCTCTATACTTATTTAAATTTATCTGCCTTTTTTCCCTGACTTATTACTCTTTTCTTATAAAATGTCTGGCTCTTCCAGGAATTCCAGGCTTTTCCTGATGAGTAATACCGGTTTTTCTCTGGCTGTGTGCAAGGTCTGGAAGTACATGTTCAATACCCGCAGTGTACTTCACATTGACCCATATTTACCGCATGTCAAATGTATTGAAAAAAAAAAAAAACATGCTGTTTTAGACTCCCCCAACTCAACCTACTTCGTCCACCTTGTGTGTCACACATCGCCACCACGCTCACAGGTACCAATTTTGGTCACTTTATTTGCGTAATTTATAACGGCTGCGTGTAGTCCTGTGCAGTAGGGGCCAAGAAAATATCTTTACCATTTTACGTCGAATTTTTGTTGTCGGGTAAACTTATTTCAGACAGATTTTCATTTATTCCACACACTTCACATTTGATCTATTTGAATTTAAGGTCTTTGGGCAACTTTGGCTCAGGCCTATTTGATCTATTATTAGTGATTTAGCGGAATAATATGAAACTTTTCCCAGACAGTAGACTATCAGGTTTCTGGTAAATAGCTTCGAACTATTATACATTTAGGAGCAGCGTAGTACCTTAGGTTGTGTGTGTGAAGCGCCTGAGAGACACTTCTAGGAATCAGATGTTGCGTTGGGAGATAATTCTACACTTGACATTAACACTAAGTGATCTCCATATACTCACATACGCTTCTCCCACAATGCCAAACCTCCCTACCACAAAGATAGATTCCTCCCTTAATTTGAACTTAACTTGTAAGGCATTTAGGCAACTTTGGTTTAGGCCGATTCACTCCTTAAGTTCGAGGCAGAATGATAGTTGGGACAGCACAATACGGCTGGCACTTGTGTAAGGTACGTCGATGGATGGTAACATATATAGCCAAATTTTGAATTTTCCCTAAGAGCTGAACCACAGAGTTAGGTGACCTTGTTGTCACCTACCTCTTCCGATATACAATTCTGTGAGCTACGCAGGGGTGGAAATTGCTTTGCAGAACTAAGGGGATGCTTTGTTAAACTTTATACGTACATACAATTCTTAAATAAATTACGTCGCTCAAATATTTCTGTCGAACTAGACGGACACCGTTCCGCCACGTCTACCCATTTCAACACCTCGAGATATATTAACGCACGCAAACACATTCAAGATGATAGAAACGAATTGTAATAGGTGCAAAATAATGATTGGGCTAGTTTAATCAGAAATACGGAATTCATTTTGTCAGGTCCAGAAGCTCTGGAGTATTTTAAGGGGGTCAAAAGATGATATACTTCCGTAGGGGTTGTGTTTAAATGTGCTAGTAATGCGGAATTTTAAACTTTACATCAGAGAAAAATGGAGGATCTGAACAAGCATTAAAATTGTCGTAGAAGGAGCCTTTAAATAGATAAGGCCTGTCATTAAATGGAGCACTATGTCCACTGTATGTATGTATTTAAGTTCAATTGCTAATAACATTTGTATTAATATAGGCGTAAGAATTTCCGATTGGCTTCTTAGTGGATTGGAACCACTATGCACGAATACAATCCGCAAATTTGTATTTATTTTATCTAGTTACATAAATGGGCTGTGCAAGTGCCAATGGTCTAAGTCTATCACAAATCTAAGGAATAATACAGGGTGTCCTAAAAGGTACTGTACAACTTCAAGGTCATATAACTAGACTTGTAATTAACATATAGTAAAAAAGTAAGTTTCACGTGATGCACCAACTCAAAAAGTTTTGTTCTGTGAGGTAGTGAATAATATCATCCTTGTCTTTCCAGGTGGCAGGAGCAACAGAATTTGAAAAATGGAGGCCTGTCATCTGGTTTTATCTGTTGTAACAATTGCAATCGGTATGGAAACAACTGCAGGTGCTTGCCGAGTACCCAGTGGACTGCCGTGCCAAGGATTTGCAGCTCCTGTTCTGCCATCCGAATAAACTTCTGCGGTAAACACTGGAAAGCTTGTCGAATTCTTTCCTTATCTTCTTCACTTGTTCTTGGCCTGTCTACATGGTGCATCCATTCCACACTGCCTGGTCACCATGAATCCTATCCCTGTACCATGAAGTTGCTGTACCATTTTCTTCTGGATGACCGAGAGAGTTGTTCTGAACCTTCGTATCGCGTTCTGAACCTTCGCTGGACTTGGGTGTGTGACTTGGTTTGAATAAACCAAGCTACACACTACGCTTTTACCTGTGCTGCCTCCATTTTTTCAAATTCTGTTGTTCCTGTCACCTGGAAAGACGAGGATGGTATTCACTACATCACAGAACAAAACTTTGAGTTGGTGTATCACATGAAACTTACTTTTATAGTCTATGTTAACGCTGTAGACCATCCCCGCTATCTTGGTACGCACTTTCCATTGATTTACATGGGAATTGTTTTACTCGTCTTATATCTCTCAGGAACGTAATTTTTAACTTCTGTTTTCGCCTAGTTTCTCGTCATGTTATCTTGGACTCGTGCTATTTTGTAGAAATGCAATATTTTACACACGAACAGCGTAATATCCCCTTGACATGTTGTGATTTATATAGCAAACTATTAATAATACATTATACTTATATATTTGAAGAAATTTCACAAACCAAAACTATACAAGAGTTAAAATAACCACCAAGACAAATTCGTGAAAGCGGAACTTGAATATTCTATTTCTGACAGGCACAAAATGAGTAAATCAATTCCCATGTAAATCAATGGAAAGTGCGTACCAAGATGGCGGGGGTGATCTACATCGTTAATTAAAAGTCTAGTTAGACCTTGAAGTTGTACAGTACCTTTTGGGACACGGTGTACATTTTGGCGACTGTACTCTTCGGAGAAAGAGATGGGGAATGTAGCACCTATTCCAGGAGCTACTGGGTCTAAGGAAATACCTAGATTTTGGCAGATATGAGTAGGATTTAAGTCTGCATCGCTTTGCCCGTGATTTGAAAACAGCTACTTTCCACTAAACCTCGATACTTGACCATGAAGATTATACACTACTATTTTTCAAAATGAAAACTGTGCACTATATTAAATCCTTCAGTGGAAACTTTGTGATTCAGTGAAAACATCAGAAATCTGTACATATTATATTTTTGGAGGGTAGATATACCAGCGAAATTTTTACGCTTTCCTCTCTCACATTGGTACGTAACATATCCGTTGGCAATGCCGTAAAAACTTAAAATATCTATTTCACTTTCGATCACCTCTAAAATTGAAGAACGCGTGTTTGTATAACCAAATCGATAGTAAAATCTACTGCCGGGAGAATTTAATTACTTATCTCTTACTTCACCATTGCAAATATGACTTCATTTGAACTCTCGAAAAATCACACAAACTTTTCATGACACTTAACTCTCAGTTGTTTTATTTAAACTTTGAATTTAAATTGTTTTATGTTCGTTTTGTGAATATGGAAGTTTAGACAAAGCTATTCATATAGATTTGTGTGTTATTATTGCTAATTATTATCTTCACTTCTTACGTAATTTATTTTTTTACGTGCATTACCACCTCTATTTATGACTGAATTGAAAGGCTGAACAATAATTCCGCCACAAAAATAAAGTAACGTAATAAACAAACGTTAACCTGTTTGTGGTTAGTTTATTTATTGTACTGTCTGCACAGAGAATATAGCAAGGAAGTAGTTTGAAGCCAATACACCAACACGCTCCTTAACATTATTTGCATATAACACATGAGGCGGCTTCATGTATATGACACATGAGGTCTGGAGAAGTAAAGAAACGGAAATACTACAGAAACATGGATTTCAATATGTTGGACGTTAAAATACTACTTACCGCTACCCAAGAGAAGAGAAAAAAATTGGAATCGTACACCGAATGTCAGAAATAATCGCAAATTAGCTGACATCATAGTTACTTATGCTTAAGTCAAATCTTTACGGTTTCTTTTCTGGTCTTGTATTTTGAGCATTAGATAATGAAACAAGTTAGACAATCCCAATATGCCTCTCCTATATGGCATCGCTTAAAAAAAAACGACGCACACACACAAACATACACAGTGCATTCTCACCATTACCACGTTCACAAAGATATCCGACCTACAAATCAATCTTCGCACTGAAGTTTCGATTCTTCGCGGACATGCGTAGTGACTGGGAAATTTCAAGGAAATTGACGAGCTCCCTGCCATTTGAGGTTCATCAAGCCCAAACAGCCTTCTCCGTCGTTGATACCTCAAACAACTAGTCTTTCTTGTGGTATTTTGTGCCAAGTTTTTTTCTTCTTATATTTAGTACTTTGTTTTGTACACTCAGGTGGCCCGGGTTCAAATCCAGGCCAGGAGACTTTTCTCGCAGTGTTCCCATGCTTCAGTATCCTTGGTACTTCTCGGCACCTTGGGTAGGTAATAGCGGTCGAGCGTGGGACTGACTACCCCACCTCACTTCGTAATGTAGGTCGAGAATATGTGAAACGCTACCTCCACATCCCCCATGTGCCGTTCACGGCGCGTGCGTAACGGACAGGGAATAGCTTTATTTTTTATTTTATTTACATGCTAAAGTGACAAACTGGTAAGTGAACACAGTATAGTACAACAAATACAGAAAAGAAATACAACGTAAAATAAACTATAATACGAAATAAACATAAAAGCAAATAGGTTGCCTTTACACACCTCCCCCCACATACACACACAAACAATCTGTACTGTATATTCCTTGACAAAATTGACAACAGAAAAATAACGAAACTCACCTCCGGTGTACGTTATTTTTACGTAAAAAAGTTCTCAGGACGTTACAATGGTTTCGTTTGACATAACATAGCCTACAAGGAACCTAACTCTCGGAACAGTGAGAATGCACTCCACATTCGTACTCATTCATTCATGTACTGACTTTCTCAATTACAAACATTGACACTTACCTGTCAGCTTCCTGCCACATTGCACGAGGACTTCCTTTGCTTCCCTGAGATCCTTGAGAGCCCTGACTTGACAAACTTAACTGGCTATCCCTCTGCTGCAGTAAAGATCGAAGTTTATTGATCGTCGATGCGAAATCTTCCGGCTCTTCATACACTGGCGACAAATCAGCAGCTAATGCCTCTTCCCCGGATTCAGAGTCTAACCATTTCTCAACCATTTTCGATGATTCTAAATTCGAGGGAGGAAGCACTTTTGGCTGTACTAACGCTTCTTCGATATCTGTACAACCAACGTCACTTTCGGGATGGGGCATATCACATTCTAAGGCAGTATCAAACGTATTACTAGAATCAAATGATCTGCTTTTAGAGAGTTTTCGCTTAGTTGTATTCTTTGGTTGTTCACTTAATTCACCCTGTATTTCTAGTTCTGATTTAGAACTTCTCACTGTATTGTCTGAAACACCCTGAAATGAAACTGGCGCTACCTGAGCTTGTGCAATTTTGTCTAATTTGTTACTACTTGCTCCCAGAAACATGCTTGCTTCCGACAATTCTTCTCCAAAACTTACGTCCCTAACTCTACCAAAAGATGACTCAAAAGACTTCTCACTTATATCGTGACTAGACTTACTTCTATGTAATACTGTGGTACTTGAACTCTTTATGTCGAGTAGCGATGATCTATTATTACTTTCACTTCCTGTCTGATTAAGGTTCCTTACATCATCTAATTTGATGCCTTCAACAATATGAATGAAGGGAACACTTTTTGGTTTCGTATTTTCAATAAGGTCTTTCATACCTTCTACACTAGGACTTTTCCACATTTTATTCAATGGTTTGTACTGAAAAGTTATGTTGTCTGGAAGCAACGGTCCAGCTGTTGCTGATATCAGACCTCCTAACACAGACGATATACGATTATTTATAGTTGGTTCCTTAGTTGTTGAGCCTTTCTCACTTTCATTGACGTTTAAAGGAAGCGTCAGACTCTGCCTTCTTGATAGTTGAGATGGTTCTGGCCCTTTTTGGTGATTTAAATGTTTTTCACTACCACTAATTGTACTTTGTGAGGTACTATCTGTTACTTTCCGAGCATTACTACCCTGCTGTAATTGAGCAGATTTATTTTCTGTAGGATTGTCCAGTAATACCCAGTCTCTAAGAATTTCTTTCATAGATGTTGGAATGAAGGATTGAGCTGAGATTCCACTTTGCTTTTGTTTTCCTGTTGACCGAAATTCACTAACACCATACTCAGATTGCTGCACCACGCGCTTCGTAGCCCCAACAGCTGACAAACTTGGCAACTGCGCTTCTTCAACCACACCCTCGCACTCAGTCTGCATAATATCCATAGCATCACAAGCGTCATCACTATCAACAGTGAGCAAGAACAACAACTTTGGATTTAACCATTGTGGGTCACTTACAAGGTCAACCATTCCAAGTAAAACTTTCCGTGCTAATATTGAAGACAATACTTGAAATGCAAGACATGAGACAAATTCCCATGGGACAAATTCCTTCATTAAGGACATGGTAAGTTTATGTAAATATCTTTCAAGTACATCTTCGCCTCTGCTGCCGACATGCTTGTAGCGGTAAACCTCTTCTACTTGAACCGACCTTTCTAAAAAGGCTACGATGTTACTACTTTTTCTTTTCTTGGCCATTTTCTTCAGACCTCTCCTATACTCTTGTAAATGATGGAGATAAATTGTCATTATTTTTTTAAATAATATGTGTCCATTGATTTTCCTAGCTTGATTAGCTAACTTACTCATAAAATCTTCTATAACACCTCTTACTTCAGTAGGAAAATCTCCATCAGTGCTTAGATTCAAGTACCACTTCCGAACAAACTCATAGTGGATATCCTCAACAAGAAACCGAAGCTCCTCCTGCAAACTTACTTGAGTAAGGTTTTCGCGCTCATTTTCACTAACGACTTCTATATTGGATTCTCTTCTTAGATTTCGAATACCAAGAAGTAGTTTCTTAACTATGTTCTTGCATTTTATTTGCCAAGGAGTTTGAAACTCGGAACTAAACGGTTTATTACGTTCAAGAAGAATTTTTATTCCTCTTCTTGATATCCACAAAGTACCAAACGTGATACAGGATAAGTAGATAATTAAACCGTAACTACTTAACGGAAAACATTGAAACCACCAATCTAAACCGAGAACGAGAACGATGACCACAACAGATGACACGAAAATTTTCTCATACCAAGAACTCTCCAATATCCAAGCCACAAACTCGCTAGGCATTGTTTTTTACTCTGCAAAAAACAGAAAAAAAATAATTCAACACTTGCAGAATACAGGAGGCAACCACACATAATTTATGAAATCTAAACAACTATTATTATTATTATTATAAAATTATCATTATTATTACATTACAACTTACAAACTTAGCATCTATTACTTTGTAGACATGTTATTAGTTCTCCAGAAATTCATTTTAATGAGTAATTGTTTGTGATCTCCTGCTCATTAGACACTTGATGGCAGTGATTTACCCAGAATCTCCAAATCATGAGGAGTAACAGAACTTACAGCTAGCGAGTTATATCTACGTAAAGTTTTATGTTCCCACTTTCTGCAAACGGAAAAATGTATTAAAGGAATCTTGGGGTTAAAATTGTGAGGAGGGGTTAGGAAGAGATTTTAGAAATAACTGCTTAATTACACATGAGTTCGTTTAGTTACATACGGCTGACTTAGAAGCACCCATACGAACGTAACTTCACGGGCTGGGGAAACGAAGCGACAGGGTTTCTATTCTACCCCTCGCTCAGTTACTTGCCTAACGGAACAAAGGAAAAAAAAACCCTTTATGGCTTCGGTTTTTATTTTATTTGGGCTTCGCATAACCGATCTCCAGCACGTAGCTATCTCAACGTCTACAGGGCATATGAACTGTCATACAACTCGAAATCTTGCAGTACAATCTGGTGCTGTAAAATGCCACAAGAGACTCTGAGTATGTTTCGGAACATTACAAAAGGTAAAGCTGTCCCCTGTGCGATGCGCACCGTGGAGGTAGCGCTCCACATATTCTCGACCCACGAAACGAATTGAGGTGGGGTGGTCAGTTCCACGCTCAACCGCCTTTACCTTCCACGATGCCCAGGAAGTGAAACAATTAACACACAACTTTCATTTATGGAATGCAATATTTTGTGAATATTTTGACAGCAATGTGAAAAATGAGAATTTGTAAGTTTGCAGTACATCTTTATAAAGATTAGATTCATGCAGCAAATTAACAAACTGACACTGCACAAGAAATGTAAATAAGCACCGCCTCACCAACAACTACTCTTATGGACGATACTTACGTGGTATCAAAGTTTTCATGCAAGTTTGTTGAAAAATCACATACGGTATCTTGTAGCCTAAATATTTTCAAGTACCAGCCTCGTGATCTTACTCACGGGCCCACGTCAAAGTATACTTATTATAAATAGTTTAATCTACGTAGACATTTCTACAACTCATATACTCATTAATTTATTACTTGTTTCCTTTGCACAATTGAACAAATTCTCAAGGCTCGATTAGCCTTAATGGCTAAAAATGTCAACATCAATGAATCTCAAAACACAGATTGTTTCTTGTACTTCTATCTCATCCTCCCCCGCTTTTTTTTTCTTAATGCAAAATTACACATACTAACAACAAGAATCAAACCTAACATAGGCTTTCGAAAGTCACTGAATATTGGTACTAGCCTAACCTAATTTTCGTAACGTTTCTCCATGTAAATATGAACTAAACCTCCGCTTGTCTAATTATGTAATGCACATAATGATTGTTCTTATTCCGGATGTATAGCTTTAACTATACTTATTCCCATCTCATGATCTTAATTTAAAAAACAAACTAATATAGTAGATCAGTATTTTCTAGTTCAAAATAGAAGAAATTGATCAATGATGTGTTTTATATCATGACCAGCAGTCAACCTTGGTTAAACCAAAACCACAGTTTTTCATTTCCTCTAGTGCGTCTGCCAATTTTCCAGTTCATCCGCACAGTATCCATTCTAAAAACCTTCGACGATTTTCTTGAAACTGAGACCAGTTCAGAAGTTCACCATAACCTCGGGTTTCCACTTCAATAACTAGCTCTCCTGTCAGTCTTTTATAAGCCTTTTTACTCATACTCATTATTGGACTTCTACTTCCTCTGACGGTTTTCATTCCGTATTTATAACATTTCTTAAATTCAATGTTTGACTTCCATAATCCATGAAATCACTCGCTAATATCTGAGTAGACGTTTGTTTGAGTTCGTTGATCTACCATTACTCGCTATCTAAATGCTTCAGTTTGACTACTTGCCTCTTGCTTTACTCTCGCTGACTTGTCCTTTATGATATAATCTGAATTCCTTTTCATTCCAACTTTCTCTGTTTTCCCAAATAAGGTACCAATAGTACTGACTTGTACCTCGTTACATTCAATACTCTCCGCTGCTTCTGTAACATTAGTCCCAAGTACCATAGTGTCACATTCGGTTGGCATTGATTTCTTAGAACAACAACAAATGGACCAATGATTTCGTTTGGAGCACTTCTAACATATCATATTGAAGGCAGGACTTTTTTTTTTCTATTACATGTTGCTTTCCACATATCCAACATGTGAGATTGTGACAATTTACTGCTCTTCTGATTAATGTTCATATCTACGAAATTATTCGCGCTGCTACCAACATGATTCTCTAATTCAATCCCTTGTTTTTCGAGCAACATAATCATGTTTACAGCTTATAAAAACGTTAGATTAGATGAATCTATTACGTAAGATTGATAATGTAAATCTACTATACTCATTATGAATTGTTCCAATACCATCTTGTCCTACTGAGCACCAAAATTGCAGATGCTAGCTTGTACTTTAAGAATCGCTTCAAAATCCATAATAGGTTGAGTCGCATATCGCTTTTGCACCAATACATGCTCTAACTTATCTCCTGAGATTCTATGCATCAAATTGGATATCCTTTCATGACTGCATTTCCATAATATTCCCACTTTCAACCATAAGTGGCACCATGTTGTGAAACACTTCAATATGAACTCCTTGATTATTAAAGTTTATCCGTAAGTTTTATACATTTTATCCTCTATATCCCATCCTCGATCGCCATTAAGATAAATAGTTTAATCTAAGTAGACATTTCTACAAGTCATATCATCATTAATTTATTACTTGTTTCCTTTGGACAATTGAACAAATACACAAGGCTCGATTAGCCTTAATGGCTAAAAATGTCAACATCAATGAATCTCAAAACATAGATTCTTTTTATCTGTTTCTTCCGCTTCTATCAATTCTTCTTTCTGTCCGTCTTTTCCCACCTACGTGTGGTCGACGTTTCAGATGAGTATTCTCCACAACGCCCTGTCGCGAACTTCTTCCCTTGACAGACCTTTCTTCCCGAGATCATTTTTAACCCTATTCATACACTTCCTCCCTGGCCTCCCCCTACAACTCTTGCCATCACTCTTCTGACTACATAATCATTTGTTCTTCTCATTACATGTCCATAGCACTGCAGTGTTCTTTCTTGTATCTTCTTAGATATCTCATTTCTCACTGTTTTTTCTTGTTATCCCACATATCCAGCGCAGCATTCTCATTTCGGGGACATTTAACCTCTTTTCTTGTGCTTTCTTTATTGGCCATGTTTCTGCTCCGTACATCATTGCTGGTCTAACCACTGTTTGTAAATCATCCATTTATTCTTCACCGGGATTCTGCAGTCGCAGAGAATGCCACTTACTTTCTTCCAATTTCGCCATCCCTCTTGCATTCTGTGTGTTATCCTCGGAGACCAAAATCGCCATTTCCAGTAACAGATGATCCTAAATATTTAAAACTTTTCACTTCATTCAATAGTTCTTCTTGCAACATCACTTCTCCATCTCCTTCTCCGTTAAACTCAAGATACTCAGTTTTCTTCCTACTAATCTTCAGGCCTCTATCTTCCCCTTTCACTTCTATCAATGATGTATGTAGAAAGTAAATTAAGGGAAGAAAGTGGAAGAAATCTGTAAGAAAGTGTTGCAAGAAGAAGAGTGCATAGCGAATTTTTATCTTCAACTGTTTTAGTACTGCCAGGTCATACATACGAACAGAGCTGTATCTGTGAATGTGAAGAAATTAGTAAACTGAGAGTCCGACATTGACCTAATAACAGTTTATCAACAGTAACGTATAACTTGAACATTTTAATACAAAAATCAATGAATGTAAATAAATATCCCAGCAACAACTTGTTTACAAGTGAAAAGATGTGTAAAATTAATAAAGAAGGCTGAGTAGAAAATTATTTTTGTGTTTCCTGAATAAATCTGATATGAAAGAAGACCCAGGTTTATACGAATTACCCTTGTGTGTATTCAGTCTCGTACATTTCGAGATGATGTAATACGCTTCCATGACTGACCAATCAATATTTGAGTTGAACTGAATTTATTTTAAGGCCTTTAGGCAACTATGGCTCAGAGCGTATGGATGATGATGGGATGAATTGTTGGAATGAAGACAGTGGGAGGAAACAGGAGCACCCGAGAAAACACACGCACACGGTGTTTGTACACCACAAAGCCTACATGGCATGAGCAGGGACCAATCAATATTTGTTTTGGATTTATTCAGTATTTGAGCTGACGATACTTGATGATGGTTACTACTTATGTTGTGAGAAACCTGAAACGGGATTTTTCAGTGTTGGCGTCTCTTCCGTGTTCACTTATCCTAACGAATAGGCAACGTTTGGCCACCATACCCATGTTCTTTTTTCTGCAATTGTCCTGTTCTTTCTCAATTTGAGCCCTTTTCTTTAAATTTTTGTACAAAATTAGGCTTCATTCACTTCCTTGACCTTCATATTCTCCAGAGTTAGTTGTCTGGTTTCACCTATTTCTTTTAATCATGGTTTTCAACTTTATCTCTGCTACGAACACATGATGATCAAATTCTTGTTTGTAAGAGCTGATTTTAGTACAACCACTGGTGTGAAGAACACAGATAACTACACACCGTTTTAATCATACACGCTATTGCTAGCAAAGATACACACAACTCCAGCCTCTACTTTAGTCACTCACCAATTTTCCCCGAAAAGGAAGTGACATTAGTTTTAGGTACGTCGGAAATATTTGAACTTTCACAAGTCACACAAGTCCACGAACTCGAGTGACGGTCAAATTCGTTATTAGATCTACAGAGAGATTTTGTAGTTCTTTTCTCAAACAATTCCGGCACCTTTCCTGGATTATCAATTTGAAATTCTTCGAAACATTGCTGTCCTCATGTGTACCTTCCACTATGATGATTATTCATGTTAACTACGACCACTGAGTGTTGGTTACAAAAATTCAACAAAGTTCTCTCCTCTTTAGTTGCATCCTGCTTGTAGTTTCATCACGCACTTCCAACTCGTACTTCCTTCGACTGCAAAATTCCAATCAGCCTTCACTATACATGCTCTTTTCTTCTCTTTTTAACAGTCCCGATCAGATTTTCATAATTTCAACATGTTTAGATGTAGATATGTAGGGTGATTCTATAAATTCGTGCCAGGTCCATAATACGGGAAGTATCTGATGTAACGTTTTGAAACAAACAACAAAAGCTCTTTTGTTACGGTTGCTGACTTGGGACCAACGCTGAACCTACTCCCGACCATAGTAACTTAATTTTCCAGTATTTCACTCACTTTCAACTTGCGAATACCGGTATGATACCTGGATAAAGACTAAATCCGCTATTCTTCACTTCTCTGCACCGGAAGTATTCGCCAAGAACGTCAGTTTTCAGACATGTGACGAACTTAAGCAATAGCTGCATGCCTGGCGCACAAATATAAGTTAAATCGAATAGATAACAATATGAGCAGCTAAATACGTTTCAAGTTACATAAATCCACGCATATCAATTGTAATGAACGTAGCACAGAAATCTATATATTATTCACTTATCTGCTAGTTCTGGAATGCAAGAGCTAAGATAAAATGTAGGTCTACCTAGGTCTTGCATACTAGAAATGCTTCAAGGGTATATGGGCGAGAGGATCCAATGAACTCACCCCAACCCCCCTCTCAGCATTCTTTACTTTCTGTCTATGCAGGTTAGGGGTCGTTCAGGTATTGCGTAAGAATTCAAGGGGAGGAAATTCAAGCTTTGCTTATCTGACTGGGCGAGAGGGATCAGAAGCATGCTTACGTAAGATTAGTTTAAATACATATTAGTGTAACTTCAAAAATTTAATTTTTCTGAACTACGAAATAACGATAAGAAATTTGACAAATCTTATGTAAGGGTCATTCCATGTGAAATCAACACACTTTTTAACAAAATTCTACCTTACCCTCTCGGATTTGTATGATTTTTCGTTTATTGCTTGTACCCGTGTAGTATATAAAAAAAGTATCTTTAAGATTTTTTGACGCAGTATTTATATATATATATATATATATATATATTAGCATTGAGAAACCACGAAAATAGTCAAATTTTTGTATTGTTAATTTACAAAATTTCTTATTACTTATCAATGCTAGAGAGCTCAGATAGGGCTTATTTTAAAGCTCCTGTAATAAGCTTTTGTTTGATATGTCACGTGTAAGAATTGAAAAAAAAAAAAGTTTCCTAAAAATTATCCCAAAATTTCAAATTTGATTTTCTCAAAAAATTTTCAAAATTTTCTTATATGTTGGTCACACTTTCTTACAGCTACTATGAAAATTGTAATTTGGGAGGATAATGGGATTGCGAGAAAAAAAAATCGTCATATGCCTGCGGAGGAAAGGCGCTAAAAGTACATATTAAGAATTTGTATTTTATTTATGGCTTTAGCGTTAGGCATCTACGGTTCAGGCTGGTATAGGGTAGAGAAAAGGATGTAAGAAGTCGGTCATAGCCTAAATTCAGGGTACTATCCCTATATCTGCCTGGTGTGACTGAAGAAAAAACGTTGGTCTGCATTGAAAATATTTTATTAGGAACTACAGTAGAGATAAGCAAATGAATCCGCTTCCTGATAGCATTGGAACTGGGTAACCGGGTCATTCCACAACAAATCAGCCAGAAATCAGAAACTTGAAGTCTTTTTTTTTTTTTTTTTTTTTTCATATTGCTATCCAATGGTAAGGATGAAAAGTACAAAATTTTATGTTTTTGTCACTTTTGATTTTTGAGTTACCGTATAAATTGTTAAAATAAAAACATCGACTGATTCTTGACGCGTTTTGAAACCTTTAAAAGCTCGAAATTAAAAAAAAAATGTATTTGTCGTAGACCGCTCAAACTAGCACCATTTGTTTCAGAATTTCAAGAGTTTTAATTTGATATATGACTTTATTAGACCAATCTTTAAATTGTTCAAAAATAAAACAAAAGTTGTATTTTGCAAAACTCAAAATGGAAATTTTTATTTGTTTAATTATTTTTTTGACAAAAAAAATAAGATATGTTCAATGTGCATCTGATTAGAATGTACCTATCAAATTTCATACTCGTATTTCAATGGGATCATATTTTTTTTTCTAACAGAAGTACACAGGCACTTATTTATGCATAACGTGAGGGCAGTACGCATAATGGCTTTTAACAAAGTAAATTTGATCGGTTAAAATGTGACATACAGTATCTTCATTTCAGTTCTATTGTTGAACAAAACTAGTAAATAGTAGCCCAGCCTGATCTGTGTATTAAAAAAAAAGTAAGAATTATTTGTTTGAAATTATTTATTAGTTACCTAGGCTAATAAACCTACCACTTTTGGGGACAGAGTTGTATGTATGTACTTCATTTAAATTTACATTCATCTTACACAATATCAGCAAGAGAACAATTTCTTCTATCACACTCCGGCCGTTGTAGCCATAAAGAAAGAAGAATGCTTGTGATTAAGCTTAACTGAAATTAATCATAGTGGCTTTAATGTCTGAATGATACTGAAAGGAGTTATCTTTCTCAAGTTGAGTTTTAAGACCAAGCGGACGTAGCTCAGTTGGTTGACTTAGCAATCGGAAGGTCCTGGGAACGATCCCATCGGCCATCCGTCGAGATTGAAGTTTCTCTGTCACATCAGTGGGATGTCGGAATAGTACCTACATACTAGGCCCTGGCCCACTACCTTCCACTATCTTTTCCACCTTACCCGGCCTGATGCCTTGTTTGGATTACTAACATTTTACGATGGTAAAACTTATGGGTAAAACTAACTTGCGTTCAGACTACCGAACTTAACTTGGTTATCGTGCTTGTACTACCATTGTCTGTAAAGAAGCAGGTTGAGTAAAGAATCTGCTTGTTACACGGGAGAGGATTAAATTATAAAAAAAATGCACAAATGAATTGATTGCAGCGTCACATTTTGTAGATTAGTTCTGCCATCATTCTTTTATATTTTAAAAGTAGCACGCACCACTATTATACTATATATTTCAATAAAGAAAGAAATAAACTCACGAAGTGATTTATGCCTAATAACTAACTTGCGTTTAGACAGTCGTTTCTTACTAACGTTAAGATAACCGTCGTAAGTTGACGCTAGTTAAATTTAAAACCCGCGTTAACGGTAACTACCGTTTAAATTACTAAAATGAACTCGGGTTAACGTTAACCATGGTAACATGTTAGTAATGTAAACAAGGCATGAGCCTGAGATGCCTAAAGGCCATAAATAGAATTCAGATTCAAATCGACTGAGTTTTAAATATGTGGAATAAAACTGTCAGTTTTACAGTCAAAATACTACAATGACATTTGGAAAATATTTCTTTCCCATTATTTTAATATCTACTAGGCATATATTGAAGTATGTGATCAATCCGATGCAATAAATCATGGTGATGCATGAATGACTAGAGTGGGTTGGGAATTGGGATACAAACAAATCTCAGTAACTTCGTTGGAGATTGAACAGTCAGGTCACTCATCAACTGATAATGCCAACTAAACTGTGTTTTGAATTTCCTTACACGGTTAATAACAAAAAGATCAGATAATGAAGTAAAGTCAAAATTTGAGATATCCCAAAATATTCTTGTGTTCTATACAAAGCAAGACGTGGAACTGTCGCACAACATAGCGGGTGTGTTATTCAGTTTTGCAGCAGGCAGTGATTAGTGTATTCCTAATGTTGATGAAAGTTTCAGTGGAAATCGTGCAGACTCAGTACAACTACGGCAAATGCAAAGTTACTGTTATCTACTGTTCTGTGTAGGTGTGGTACATAAAAATAATTAGAAAATTTTGCAAGTCTTGAGCATTAGGATCATTACAAGAAGTTTTACAGGCGGTAAATTACTGCCGTTGACGACGACATACTACAGTCGGTTCAGGGTGTTCTTTCGCAAGATCAGGTGTGGTTAATTGCAAAGATGCTTATAATTAATTAAATATAGTACATGTTGTAGACTTATTAGCCTGTAACTTAATAATTTCAAACTAACAATCATTAATGGCTTTTTTAAAATACAGAATTCAGATTGGACTAGTATTTACTAGTTTTGTTCTACAATAAAACTGAAATGAAGATATTGAAGGTCCCAATTTTACCAATTAAATTTACTTTGCAAAAAACCATTATGTGTACTGCCGTTTAAGATATATAAATGGCTGTGTACTTCTGTTAGATTTTTTTTTCTTTTTTTCATGATCCAATTCAAATACTATTATGAAATTTGGTACATACATTCTAATCAGATACAGATTGAACATATATTTTTTTAAAAATAAAATTAAAAAAAAAAACAATTTTGAAAAAAAAAAACTATTGCTTTATTTTTGAAAAGTTGAAAGATTGGTTTAATAAAGTCAAGTAATGTATCAAATTAAAGCCCTTGAAAGTTTTTGACTTTCGGGCTTTTAAGGGTTTTAAAACGCGTCAAAACTCAGTCGATTTTTTTAAAAACAATTTATAACTCAAAAACCAAAAGTGACAAAATCATGAAATTTTGTGTTTTTGATCATATTGATGCACAGAACACAATTACCAAATATCGCACATTTTGTATTGTAATTCAAACCCGGATTCGTATCTTGGAAATTTAAACTGAGGACACGAATCTGGTACTTGAAACCAAGATTCCGGATCTTCGAATGGGATGCCCGGGTCTGGTACCTTGGAACCAAGTATCTGGATTATCGCATAGGATGCTCGTCGATTCGGAATTCTCGGTTCCAGCAACCAGATGTGGGTCCATACGATTCTATTCTGAGCAAGATCAAGCCATTTTTATGACGAACACCTGCCTTCCACCAGGTAACAATAATTTGTTCGCGCCAGGTCGATATGTCAAGCAGGTTTCCTTTACGGGACGATTTTTCTTTTACTGACTCGCGCTTGTATAACAAAAGAAGTAAGAATTGAATAAATGAATGTTTGTTGTTTTTTTCAGTGTAAGAGACTGTCATTGTCTTGTTAGAAGGCGGTGATTACGTAAACTTTATTTTTATATGGGCCAGTCTAGTAACTTTGGACTTCGGCCCGTCACGATTCGTCCTTTAGCTGTTAAAATCCACACCCATGCCGGGACTCGAACTCGAAACCTTCACAAGAAGCACAATTTTTATGCAATTAACTTGGTAAGATAATCTAGGGCACAGTTCAATAGAATTGTTAAAAACACGCCATCCTAACGTTCTATCAAAAAAAAAAAAAAAAAAAATCGTCGGAATATAGATAAATTCAACGTGTTTTCAACATGCAAAAGAGAACACAAAATAATAACTATTTAGTTAATGGCATTCAATTGACTTTTAATTTCAATCCTGAAACGAAATCTATACCACAGTTGAATCCACGTTAAATTAACATATTTTCTACAATATCAAGTCTTTGTTGAAATATGATTTAAAATTAAACATGGTTTTCTCAACCGATAACGTTTATTCAACGAACTAAACCAAAAGTCAACGTTTAAAACACGATTCTATATTGCAAAGATGAGTCATGAGGGACCTCAGCCAAAGATGCCAAAAGCCAATGTTCGATTGGTTATAAATTAAGAAGGGGGATCCTAAAACTAGCGGTTGCTTGTTTAAGTTTTCATCTACTACATGCTTGGGTAGAAATACAAATATTTTATCGCAGGTTGCAATGATATTCGAAACCAAAAACCAGTGATGAAGTCCTCAGACACCAGAGAAAAATCCCCAGCATCTCCCCCCCCCCCCCCCCTCAAATCGAACCCCACCAAAAAGTCTTAAATACATTTAAATTCAGATGAATCATGAGTGAAAATATTATGAATAGGTATTTGATGAAAATTTCTTAAAACTCGGTGTGTCACTGACAAATAAAAGTAAATCTCACACGTAAACTGCCTTGTTCTTCCAAGGAAATAATTTAAATAATAATTACTTCCAATGTCAGATTTTGTAGATACCGATATCAGCTTTTCCTAGAACTAAAACTTGGCAGGTTTGTTTAATTGTTTATCTAACGAGCTACTAAATAAGATATGTGATATACGTGTAGACCGAAATCTGGTTTAAACATTTTTAATGAGCTTAAGCCTTCTTTCCGACATCAGTAAAATATTAAGAGTTAAAAATATGCCTTTTAACAATGACGTTGTTTACAATAGTACTTTAGTCAATTAAAAAAAAAAAAAAAACAGTGAAAGTAACTTCAATCAGATGAAACATTTTTGTAGTAGATCGAGAAGTGTATTAATGTTCACCAATGATGACGGGAATAGTTTTTATAACTAACGTGCAATTCAAATGTAAACAGACAATCTCCAGAACATTTTGATTATTTGGAATAATCTTTGAAATTGACTGCAATCTTGCAAGAAAATGAAAAACTTCAATGTTGTGCCGTTTATTTATTTATTATTATTATTATTACTTTCCTCTCACAAAAATGCAACAGAGTATTGAGTATCCAGTCCTATCCGAGAAAGTAAAACAGTTCTGTTTCTCCGTGAAGATGGACAGAACACACTACTCTATATTAGAATTGGCTACTGCTTCACTGTTTCGACTCACATAACTGACAAGCCAAGTGTTCCGAATCTTTGGGTGTCATGCGAAGCAGCGACAGACGCACGGAGCCGATACTCACAAGCACTGCTTCGTCCTACGGGTGGAAATAATTCGATACACTCGAGTCGTGTTTCATCTTCGTTTAATTCATATCTTGCTGCCAAGTATATAGTTGGAGCTAGGGAGGGTGGGGTGAGGTTTGTAGGCAGAGGAAACATTCTGTTGTCACCTCTTCTCCACTTTCAAACAATCCACGACAAGAAGCATATGGTAGCAATTTCTCATTCAACCACTGAAGGGAAAGAGGGAAGAAGAAAGAAAAAAACTGACTGTTCCATCACAGAGGAATTGCTTGCATGTACTGAAAATTAGGGGAGCGAAAACAAAACGTTGTCCAGTATCAGGATCCGCTACTGGGTTCAAGTATTTTGATCTTAAGTGCAGTTTTATTGTATTGAGTACCCCAGCCACAAACGACGTATATATAAAGAATTAAGGAAGTGTATAAACCACATTAACATCTCTCAATGGAATGTATATTTATCTTGTTAAAATATTTTGATGTATGCTTTTCGATTTGTTTGCCAGCAATTTCTTTATAAGCCATGCAATTTTTCCCGCGAAAGAAGTGTCCTTTTTTACTTATGACCTTCTGTCATCTTTGGCTCAGGCCCAATGGGTTGGATATCAAGCAGAGCCTTGAGGCACCACCCCGGCATTCATTCTGTGAAACTCTGGAAAACCTATGGGGTGGTCGCCGCCAGGTTCGAACCCGTGCGCCTACCCATTACTGATCCGAAGTCCGCAACGTTACTGCCTGAGCGCGAAATGTCTTATATTTATTTTAACACTTCTCAGTAACAATACTCAAATAACGCCAGTATAATAAAGAGATGACTCAGCGAAAGTGTGCTCGCCACTACAATAGGCGAATCTCACTGCATAATTAACGTTTGAATCTGTATAGGGATATGCTATAAATAATTTCAGCAGAAAGTCATTAAAATATCATCAATAGGAGGTCAGTGTACTGACCGGTCGTGGGTTCAATCCCAGTGTTCGACTATTCTGACTGAGATCTCAGTCAGAACAGACATATGTCATGGTACCTTCAACTTACGCCCTGGCCGACACCTACCCTCATCCTTTCCCCTTCCCTATCCTGGCCTAAGCCTTGAATGTCTAAAGGTCATAAATAAAATTCAAAACTTTTGGTGTGTAATGATGAAAAACTTTCCGTTCATGCCATTTTGTAACCGAAGATGAAATTTTGGTTATTCAGACCAAAACCTTTTTCTCTTACCGTTAAAAGTGGTTTTAAACACGCACAATCAGTTTCCAATACATGCATATAAAGGAAGTATTAGGAAAGGAAGAATAGCAATAGCAGTTTTTATACTTTCTTAACCTGTGCCCTGCCAGGAAAGTGATATGAGTTCGCAACACTTGGAGAATTCCTGTGCGTCCTGGTACATATTTTTATATTCAGCTGAAAACGAAAATACATCTTTCTCGAAAGTTATCAATTCATTTTCATGCTTTATCTACCATCGCAATACGCACATAGTTCTACTATTTACTCACTCTTCATAAATTCTTTACTTACAAAATGCGTAGTATTGCATAGTAATTCATCGTGTTTCGTCTGTGCTTCGAAACGATCGCGAATCAGTGTTTCAAGTCTTCTCTTCAGAAGCAGTGAAGCAGATGTGCCGTGGATTCGTGCGCCAACACAACTTTATCCACCTTGGAAAAAATCAGAAGCTTCGTGTTTCGAAACAGTGCTTCGAAGCATCTTGATGCTCTGTGGCGCGTGCTTCGGAACAGTTTCATGAACCGAAGTTCCCAACCCTACTCTATATTGCAAGATGAATCATGAGGACCTGAGTCAAAGATGATATGAGGCAAGGTTCGATTTGTTATAAATTAAGAAGGGGGGATCCTAAAACTAGTGAAGGTTGCTTGTAGGTTTTCACCTACTACCTTTTTCGGGTAGAAATACAAAGATTTTATCCTTGGTTGGAATGATATTAGGAATCAACAACCGATGATGAAATCCTCAGAAACCGGGGAAAATCCCTGGCACACCCCCCCCCCCCTCCTTCGGCAAATCGAACATTGCCATAAGGACTTAAATAAATTCAAATAAATCATGAGGATAAATATTATGAATAGGAATTTGATGAAAAATTCTTAAAGAAAGCTAAGTGTAGCACTGATAAGTAGGGTTATAATAAAAGTAAACCTGACAAGTAAACCGCCTTGTTCTTCGAAGACAATAATTTAAAGCAATTACGTGCAATGTCAGCTTCTGTAGATATCAATATCAGCTTTCCCTAGAATTAAAACTTGGCATGCCTGCTAATGGTATTGGAAATATCAAGCTCTACAGTTCATTTTCCCACGCTTTCGGCAGCCTGTAGCACCGAAACGAAGCATTTGTGGACTCTCGATGGTTTTCTTTTTTCTTCTTTCATGTCAGGAATCTCGTGAGGCAGTTTTGTAGGTGTTATTTTACAACACTCTGTATACTAGTTCGTAATAAAATAGGTTCATAAAGTGGACCCAAGGATTTTTGTTAGTCATACTGGCAAATATCGGGATGGTACCCTGAACTTAAGCTCTGGTCAACTTCTTCCTGTATCCTTTCCCCTACCTTATACCAAGCTGTGCAGTGTATGCATAACGCTAAAGGCTGAACAGAAAATTCAACTTCTTAATATGTTCCATACGTACCTTTCCTCTTCAGACACATGACGAAAATATTTTTTATTTCGTGATCCCATTATCATCCCAAATTATAATGTTTATGGTAACTAAGATTATTTTTTTAAATTTCGAGATATCCGATTTTGAGAAAATCAATTTTGAAAATTTCGGGAAACAATTTTTTTTTGCAATTCTATCAAGTGACATATCAAACGAAAAAAGAGCCTTCTCTGTGCTCTCTACAGTAATAAGGAATTTTGTAAATTAACAGCACGCAAAATTCGACTGTTTTCGTAGTTTTTGAACGCTAACAGAACAAAAACCACTGGGTCAAATAATCTTAATATATATACCACGGGAGCTCCTGCGTAGCCTAGTCGGTAGCGCGCTCGACTTCAGTGCGAGCGGTCCCGGGATCGATTCCCGGTGGGGGCTCAAAAAATTTCGGTGTTGACCCAGCATCGTGAGGACAATTGGGGAGCTGCTGTGAATAAAATACAGTGGCGATCACAGTGAGAGCTTCGGCTCTCCTCTCCCAACCCGTCTGGTCAGCGTGGGAGCAGTAGACCAACTCCTCCCTTCGGGGAGAGGCCACATCCACTAGTGGATTTAATATGGCTGTGATTTATTATTTATTTATATACCACGGGTACAATCAATAAAACAAAAATCATAGAAATCTGAGATGTTGAGGTAGAAAAGGTGTTGAATTGACGTGGAACGATCCGTAAGCACACGGGGAGAGGTCAGGTATCAGCTTATTTTGGCTTACAAGGGGGGAGGGGGTCTAAAATCCTAAACATGTGGTTACGTTATACTTGGAACGTCCCCATAGTATTCTCTTACAAGGAATTAATACACAGTCTATTGAAATGAGGATAAGAGTACGGAGTACCGTACTATGCGAAGTTTGTACGACGTTCTCGTTCTTCTATTATAGTTTAGCGTCTTGATTCAGTTTCATAACCCCGATTCTTGTTGACAATCAAGGGATTCGTTCAATTAATATTGTTGCTGTCTAACACGCAAATAGCAATGGTGAAATCGTACAACAACGAAATAAAATTTTAATTAAAACCTATTTAATAAATAAATGACAGTTAATTTAACTTGTTTAGTTAAAAATCCAACAATCAAGTTTATTATTTTATATTTATTACAGAAAAATTGGGTAACTAACCTTGTTTCTACAGAGAAGTTAGTGACGTTAATTTTTAAACTATTGAATGCGGCTAGGTCATTTAAGGAAAATGATTATCTAAAGTGATGTGATCACAAAATCTGAACATACAATTCTGGAGGGAATGAAGATTTATCAAATAAGCAAATTATACTATTTCAACTTAAGGATTTTTCATAATGTTTTCAAACAAATATAAATATGGTTCTTTTTGTTTTCCTTGGACAACAGCCTAATGAAAACTAATATATGCTGTGAAAAGAGTAGCACTTCTTCCACAAGATGACATGTGGGAAAACTATTGCCTCAACAAGACAAAAAGACTTCTCAGTGTACAAATAGGTGTCGTGGAAAAAGATCAATTCGTTACAAATTATATTCTCAAAAATTCATATAAATGTGGAGGCAGTTCTCACATTTATCTACGAGAGTTACAGGAACTTCACACAGTCGAATCGTTCCCTACAGTAGCTGTGTTTTCAATACTGATGATAATCATTATTCATACATTACAAATTACTACGCTATCATCTAAATTAATTACCGTATTTGTATAATTACTTCATTGGTGTCAAATACTTTTCAGCATTTACATCATTATCTGTACTGATTTAATATAAAACCAACTTATAATTTTCCTTAGTTTACTATTATGTTAGCCTTAGGTTGGGGTAGGTCTGGCTACTTTTAAACTTCTTGTGTAACCATTAAATTTAAATTACCAATGAAAGTGTGATTATTCGGTTATCAATTTTCCTTTTAGGGTTAGTGGTTTTCAGTAGTTCCGATTCATGGAATCTGTGTAATCACTGGGTTAAGTTCCGCAGAACTTATCCAGAAAAAGTAAAAATCAGCAAACTTTACAGGAGAAATTGGTAAGTTAATCATTTCTAAAGCGTGAAAAACAGATGAATGAGAAGAGTATTAAATTGGAAGAAAGATCAGGTGAATGTTGGACTACTTGCCAGTAACGAAAGTGTTGTGCCGTGAGGTAGAGGCGGCAGTAATCAATCCAGCTGTAACTGATTTTGTTAACTGTAAAAATTCAAAATAATTTAACATAGCCTAACCCACTCTAGATTAACTTTTAAAGAGTAAAAAAAAAAAGGGGGGGGAAGGGCAAAAACTTACGAACTACTTTATAACGCAGTAAGACATTAACTGGTCAACATGTCGCTAGCACAACGGGGAAACTAATAAGATATAGCATTAAAGGAAGTCGTAATAATTCGATTGACATGCAGGTAAGACAATTATAGGCATAAGAATTTGTAAATTATTGCGAAGAACGTAACTAATGACTTTCACACAAAAATGAACCGTAAGTAATTGGATCAGTTCTGCGGAATAAATACCCCATCACTTGTCACAAATTTCAGTCACCGCTACTTGGAGCAGTAAATTGGAATTGTGAACACGTTAATTAATTTTGTTATGAAGTTCAACAAAAAACGGGTTACTCCTTGGAAATTCCCCCTATCGTCACATTTCTGTTTGTATGTCCCGGTGATCGAATTAACAATATGTACCAATAAAATAAAATCCAACCAAAATTAATCATAGTATCGTAATACAAAAAAGGACACAGAAACACGCTCCCAAAAACGAATATACAAGAGTGTCAGCATTCTCTGTGTACTCCATGATATGAAGCATTATATTGGGAGCACCACTGCTTTTATTGCGCCACAAAATCTCAATCCGAGAGAGCACGAAAAATTAAAAGCTGTCAATTCCGAATATACTGAATAAGCCCCATTCATAGTTCAAGTTAAATTCAATGACCCTTTACTACTATCGGAAGAGTATAAAGACGTACATCTATTATTTTGAGGTACTCGTGGGGCACGACCCACTCTTATCGATGACCTGGTGCACAAATCCTTAATGATATCATTAAAATAAATTATTAGTTCAGTTACCTGTATCTTGTCACACTGAAATGGAAAGTTGCATCAACGATTCCCCATTATTGCTTTCCTTTGATGTTTTAGGGCAAACTCTATTCGCGCTGACAATTTTCGAATTGAAGAAACAATCCAGAGTGCCATTCGGATAGTCGAAACGGGTATTTCAAGATACAGTCTTAAAACCTGATAAATTACTGGCCATAATATTCAAACATTTTTAATATCATGATCTCATGATGTATTCCCATTTACTATCAACAAATTGGGCCAACTTCAACTTCAAGACGCGCACCTCGCGGCACGCACGGGCTTTAAGTTGGGCCATAAAATGTATACCTGATGTATACCACGGAAAAGATTATGCGCGAACATCTGTGCGACTGCGATAACACACACCCACATACCCAACAGCAACAGACGAACCGAACCGAAATCTGCAATCACGCAGTAATGTAAACACTGGTAGAATACATTTCTCTTTTTACGATACGTTTCCCTTCTACTATAAAATCCCATAAATGTTTCTGGGCTGGCAGCTTTTCTGTTTAGATTGCATAAAAAAAATATTCAACTGTTACGGATAACATGGCGTTTATTTTTTTATTTTTTTCATTATTAAATATTCCGAAGAACTTGAGAACAAGGGCGTAGCCAGGAATTTTCCCAAAGGGGCAATATTAAGAGCACAGAAAAGTTGTGTGTATATATATAGTTGTGTTGTGTTCCTTTAGCCTATATATATATATATATATATATATATATATATATATAGGCTAAAGGAAAGGATCCAGGAAGGAGACGGCAAGGGCCTCTCCTTTAATCGACTCACGAGGGTCCAAAACTAGAGATTATATTTGGAAAGAAAAAAAGAAGAAAAAT
>JAGDQP010011790.1:0-10113 GCA_022664845.1 Lepisma saccharinum
AGTAATTAAGGCCGGAAAATGAGAATATTACTTTTTTCTTACATTTACAAGCAGGTGTGAAAAGATAAAATATTCACTCAGCTTGTTATTTTAAAAGAAAATGAATAAGATATTAATAAAGAAAGTTTAATAAACTCTGAAAGTTTAAATAAAAATCATGTCCTTAGTTTCGAATGTTCATTAATTTTTCTTAACCAATTTATACGTAGTTTTATGTGGTAATTTACAATATTCCTATTTGACTCTGTTTATCCCCTCCGAGCATTACCTTCTTTCACTTAGCGAAGTATTTCCAACATGTTTAATACCTCTTTATGCTTTTTAAAGAACAGAGAGGCAGGAGCTGAGCAAAAGTACTTAATAAAGTAGTAGTAAAGAATTGAGTTGTTTTTTTAAAGATAGTTTTATTACTTTAATATATTACTTAACTGATGGTTTAATTTTTAAAATTAATAGTAAGGTCAATAGAAACGTGCATTCTTTAATATTTAATAACGTTTTAAATCTTTTCTTACCTATTTTCCTACACTTTGTAATTTTACAACTTTACGCCATTTGTGTGTTTTAAAAACGAATGTAGATAACATTTTTTGTTTTCTAACTCACATTGCTTTAAAAGTGTGTAGATAGTATTTTTTTGTTTTCTAACTTATTCAAAAAAATATGTTTTGTTATCACACTCTATAAAAATCTCATTTATTATTTTTATATTTACAAAAGACTGATTTTAATGTTTACAACTTTCATTGTTGTAAAACTAAAGTTTAAAGTTGTAGGAAAATGGGTCAGGAAAGAGTTAAAACGTTATTAAATAAGAATGCACGTTTCTATTCACCTTATTAATAATTTTAAAAATTAAGCCCACCAGGTAGTTAATATATTAAAGAAAAAAACTATCCTTTTTAAAAAAACAGCTCAATTATTTACTACTACTTTATTTAGTACTTGTGCTCAGCTCCTGCCTCTCTGTTCTTTAAAAAGCATAAAGAGGTATTAAACATGTTGGAAATACTTCGCTAAGTGAAAGAAGGTAATGCTCGGAGGGGATAAACAGAGTCAAATAGGAATATTGTAAATTACCACATAAAACTACGTATAAATTGGTTAAGAAAAGTTAATGAACATTCGAAACTAAGGACATGATTTTTATTTAAACTTCCAGAGTTTATTAAACTTTCTTTATTAATATCTTATTCATTTTCTTTTAAAATAACAAGCTGAGTGAATATTTTATCTTTTCATACCTGCTTGTAAATGTAAGAAAAAAGTAATATTCTCATTTTCCGGCCTTAATTACTATAAATGACAGCATTAAAGCTTGATTGATAGCAAGATTTACTACTAATATCGAACAAGTAAGGAGACTTTTCTGTTCTTCTCTCTCATCTCGCCCGTTACTATGCTTCCTTTAGCTAAAGTTAGGTTAGTTTACTTTCTATAAGCTGTTAATAAATAAGTCCACTTTAAATAACCTAATATTTTTTTCTAAAATACTTGTATTACATAAAAGATTAGAACTTTGACATCGGTCTCAGAGGATAATATTCCGTAAGGGATGTCATCACAGGCAGCAAGTAAACATACTGACTGAGTTAGAACTGAATTTCGTGAAAGGTTAAGTTGCTTGCATTTTCAATGGATAGCCAATTGCAATATATCTTACTCTTACACGGTGTTAGAACATACAAGAAAAAGCATGTTTTCAATTGCCTACTCATCAAAATTGTAAACAAGGTAAGCTTTCATGAAACTCAACCCGAAACATGCTAGTGCTCCTTAGTACGAATGTTGTTTATGTTGAGAATATCATGCGAGATGTTTATTTATTTTTTTCTATTGCTACTAATCAAAAATTTAATTCATCTTTGTCTCCTCATCATTGAATTCTCTAAAACATTAAAAAAATTCTAAAGTGCAAAAAACAAACAAATGAGAGCATTTATTAACGAAGCATCTTAACTAGCGGATATTGTCAAGTCGAAAGATAATTCCATTATAATATTTCTAGTACATTTATCACAAGTCGAGTATTAACTTTGTTCCAAGCTTGTGGCAACTTTACAAAGTTGTAATGTAACAGAGTCTGCAAACTTGTAGACCTAAATTTAGACTTTTTTTAAAAGGAAACACAGTTCCGACGGATACAGATATAACATGGAATAAAACATGTGATTCAATTGCCTATTCTCTGAGTGAAATTCTGTTCAGAGTTGTAATGAAACAGTTTCTGAAAAAGAGTCTTAAGTAGAGGATATTCTCAAGTCAATTTCATTGTAATATTTCTAGTAAATTTATCACACATCGAGTATGAACTTTGTTCAAGCTTGTGGCAACTTTCTTGCAAGCTTATGTCAACCTTGTTGCAAGCTTATGGCAAGTTTACAAAGTTGTAATGTAACGGTTTATGCAAACTTACAGACCTAAATTTATACTTTTTAGAAGGAAACACAGTTCAGACTGGTAGAGATATAACATAGAATAAAACATGTGATTCAATTACCTATTCTCTGAGTGAAATTGGAAAGTAAGAGAAGATTAAAAGCTGTCTCCTCTCGTGGTAACACTACATTTACTCTGTTTAATTAAATATAACATCATAGACTCTACAACTTTTGAAAACAAGTTAAATAATCGCAGAAAAATAATCACTCAATGAGACATCTGTTTCAATTGCCAACATAATCTTCTCTTTTCAAATCTGTCCATTCAAATCTATCCCTCAGTTCGTAATATTCTCCTCATTTCAATATTTATCCTTAAAATGTTTAGTATTCATATTTTACTGCTGTAGTAGCTAACAAATCCATTCAAAAATGTTTCAAATTTCTGAACACGCCTAGTCTGAAGAATATGTTTGGCTACTTGCATTTTAAAGTGAAATGATTTAATCAGAAGGTATATTGCTTTCATTTTTCCTCGTTAAAGTAGTAGTAATCATATATTGATGTTACAGTATGGAGCAGTTTCAGAGAAAAGTGTAATAAGGTGTGAAAATATGAAAAAATATCCCGTACGTACCTTCATTTCTTACCCCCTCCATCCTCGCTATCAGTCTCTCTTTTTAGGCCTTAGTTACAGGATTGAGTTGAACAGTATTTGCTGATATTATTATTAGTATTTAAACATATTTACAGTGTAGTCAACTATCAATTATATTATTCATATTCTATTACATTTTCAATGATATTAGAATTTCTGTCTTATGCCAATTTCATTCTTATTCCATTCGATAATATTCAATCCGATAATATTCAATCGATGTGATGCTATTCCTTGCATTTTAAAAACGCTGTATGCAGTTATAAACAATAAAAAGACTGTCGAGCGACTGATTCCAACTTGTAAATGAATGTGCTAAGATATTATTATAATATTTCCGTATATTACCTAACTGATAAGTTCTTCATCGACTCAAACATAAAAGTTATACTTTCCATCAACTGAAAAGGTCGAAATAAGAATGATATTTTTTGTATATACTCAGCTGGATCCAATTTTGGAAGTCTCCCTTAGTTCCATTTAAACTAGTAACATGATAAGAATGTAAATGTATGTTATACCAAACTTAACATGTTTATCCTACCTTTACAAGTATTCTGTGTAAATAACCACCTAAAGCGTTCCGTAGAGTAAATAATCTGTTTATAATACCTTCTTTAAATTACTAATATTTTTTCGATGCAAAAATTGTGTAAAACTAACTTCCCTTCAGACTATCAAACTTAACCTACTTGTAATAGCACTGGTTGCCGATCCATCCAATGTTTTCATTCTGATTATCATAAAAGTTTCGAGCCGAGGCTCCTGACTTCAATCTTCAATTGGCAGGGTAGGACATGCGCAACAATGGAAAACCCCCGGACAGTATGCGCCCTGGACGTAGTAAAATTCCAATAGACGACAATGGATATGTCTATATGACGTTGGTTTCATGATTTCAAGAGCGTGTAATGTACCGAGAAGAAAGCGGAATTAAAATACACAAGAGCAAAGTGCACGGGATGAGAATGAAGAGATGAGAGAAGCTTTAGTACAGTCTGCGACCTTTGTAACAGTGGTGTCCAGTGTCGTCCGTACCAATGCTGGAAATATGAGGCTGGGTGTAGTTTGAAGTCGATGCCAGAAGGCACCCTGGATGGTTAGAAAGAAGTATTAGAGCATGGGCAGGTCTCCATGGTCATAGAGCTGGACGGTCCCAGTGCCCTGTCATGTCCTAAGAGGGCCCCTGAAAGCTCTATTTTATGTTATTTAGAGATTATGTAAATGAGATTTCACAGCATGTAACCAAGCCGAAATGGGGGGCGACATATGTCATAATGAAACGAATCATACGTGTATAGATATGTGTGAGGGTTTCATACTGCGATTGGGAAGAGTAGAAGAGAGGATACACAATAGCAATTCTTTCAATGATGTTTTTCGCCAGGGCTGTAAGTTGGGGGGTTGAAAGGTCATGTGGTGATCGAGAGTGAGTCTCAAATAAGTGACTTCAGACTGGAAGGTGGGAGAACGATGAGGAAAGTAAACTTGCGGATGAATGGTGTATAAACAGAAAGGGATCTCCATAGAGTAAAGAATCTGCTTCTTACATGTCAGTGGATTAAATGGACATAAATGAATTAATTGTAGTGTCGCATTTTATAGATTAGTTCTGCCATCATTCTTTTATACTTTAAAAGTGATACCTACTAGTACGATACTATATATTTCAATAAAGAAAACATCAACTCATAAAGGTAACATACATTTAAGTTTAAGTAAGGCAGGTTCGATCTACTATAATTTCCTATTATAGGAAGAAGTTTTCTGTAGAGTAAAGAATCTTCTTCTTCTTCTCATTACAGGAAAGAGGATTAAATTATCAAAAATGAATTGATTCTAAAGTAATACTGAATAAGGTTTAATTACTTTTCTTATAATTTCAGAAACATCCCCGTTTGAAAAGGACGGGTACAAATATAACATGGAATAAAGCACGTGTTTCAAATGAATATTTTCCGAAATCGAGAAGAAACACGTTATTCTCAATTCAAACATATAAAAGCTACCATTCGATTAAGGTTAGCTCTACTATAATATTATTCAACTTTCCTCCACACATCTCGAAGGGACTTTTCTACAACGTGACACAGTTCAACACAAGGAGAAGAGGGCTAGTCAAGGTGAAGCGAATCGATTTTGCTTTCATATTCATGTCAACCCTGAGCGATGAAAATGCTTATTCAATTTTTTATTCACTGAAATCATAAGTAAGGCAAGTTTTCATGAAAATCACCTCTTATATTTATAACACGTGTTTCAATTGGCTACTCAGTCAAATAAACGTATTTCAGTTGGCTACAATCTAATTGTATTATAATAATCACTCAATGAAACATGTATTCACTTCTTTTCCAACCCTGAAAAATAAAAATCCCTGTTTCCATCGCAAATTCTTTTTTCAAATCTATCCACAAAGTTCCCGTCATATTAGCAACTTCCAGAGCTCACTTGGAAACACTTCCACGTATTTCAATTGGCTACTATCTTATCACAGAAAAATAATCACTCAATTAACATGTATTCAGTTGTTTTCCAACTCTGAACGATAAAAATCTGTTTCCATTTCCAATTCTTTTCTCAAATCTATCCAGAAGGTTCCCCAGTCATATTAACAACTTCCAGAGCTCACTTGGAAACACTTCCACGTATTTCAATTGGCTACAATCTTATCACAGAAAAATAATCTCTCAATGATACACCTGTTTCAATTGGCTACTCACTCGCCTGTTTTTAAATCTATCCGCGAGGCTCGGCAGTCACATTAACAACAGTCAAACACGTATTTCAATTGGCTGCAATCTTATCGGAGAAAAATAATCACTCTATGAAACATGTATTCACTTCTTTTCCAACTCTGAACGATAAAATTCCTTGTTTCCATTCGATTCCAAATTCTTTTTTCAATTTTATCCACAAGGTTCCCCCACTCATATTAACAACTTCCATAGCTCACTTGTAAACATTTCCAGTACAGCAGAGAACCCTTGTGTCAGGGTTAAAACCCGGAGAGGGGGATCTTTCTATTAAGTGTACGGTGTTGGAAGCATTCTAACTAAAAAGAAAAAGGAAGCAACACGTATTTATTTGTTCTCTTCTCCATTTTTCAACTGAATTTTTTCTCAACATTTGTTGTCTCCTTCTTTGGAGTTTCAAACTTTGCTCATTGTTCCTAAACCTGCCTGTCTCGGTTTGTTCTCAACATTTGTTGTCTCTTTCTGTCCATGTACAAGGGTTTATTTCCAACTTTGCTCGTTCTTCCTAAACCTGTCGGCTCTTTCTGTTTTTCTTGAATGTTATTTCCAACTCGGTTGTTTTATTCGCTTGTTTTTATTCATTTTTGTTAACAACTCTGTCTTTCTCCTTTGCTTTCATAGATTTAGTTGGCAAGTCTGTCTTCTTCCTTTGTTTTCATACATTTGGTTAGCAACCCTGTTTCCTTCTTCTTTCTTCATCTTCTAGACGAATAGTTTTCCAGGCGTCGTCTTACATTACGTCATCAGTAATTTCTCAATCGTTATCTAGTACAAACAGTATCAGCTAACCTCACCATCTTGCCAACTCTATCCTCTGCTGTCACGTGATGGGAATTTCCACACCACATCTTCGCTGAGCCACGTTTCGTATGACGTCATTTTTCTCCCCAAAATTCACCCTTAGTTTTATACAAACACCTACAAGGACACCTCAAGCCACCTACGTGGATCATCACGGCCGCCATCTTAAATTTGCGTCACTCTTTGATTATGTCATCACTTTTCCCACCCATAATTCACCCGTAATTTTCCACGAACGTCCATACCACATCATGGGGTCAACTACCAGTGGTGCTTGCCCCTGAAATGTAGGCAACCCTGCAATTTTTAACGAGTACGACATCTTCAACTTAACTTCGTGGTGATTGCCCCTGACACCTAGGCAACCCTCAATTATCTAACGAGTACGACCGCATTCTACTGAAGATAATTTTTTAAATAGACAACAGAGCATCTAATACCTTTTGCGATAATATATTTGAGATTAGAAACCTCAGGAACTTATATTTTGACAACTATCAGTTTAAAGTTGTAACACTTTATAAAAATACAGTTCTCATTGGCAGCCATATTGAAAATAAATGGTTAAAACATAAAAACGGTGTGAATATTCACTGTTTGTTTTCTATCATACATTTTTTTTCTTTTTTACATTCAATGGTATAGTATTGTTGCATGAGGAGCGAAAGATACATTTTTTAACAATGAAAATCGTATTTTCGAGCCTCATTTTTCAAAATGGACGCCAAAATTTTAGGAACACCTATTTCGATTGGCTCCACCCCTAAAACTGTTAATTACCTGTCAATTAGTATTTATGTAAAGTTTCGCACTTGTATCACAAAATGCACAATACTTTGACGATCCTACTGACTGCTGGGGCGGTTTCTTGAAAAATGTATTGGGAATGCAGTTTCCTCTCTTGTTTCTTTTGACAAATCAAAAGTTCCCCACTTTCGTCTCACTGCTCTGCTTGCTTCCTACTTTTGCATTAAAGTCTCCCAATACAATTTTGTAATGCGATTTGTGCTATCGAAAATCTTTTGTATCTCCTCGTATAGGTCTTCGACTTCCTCCTCCGGGAGTGAGGTTGTTGGAGCATACACTTGTATAATTTCCATACTGTATCTGTTGTTTATCTTTTTTACTACATATGCGATTCTATCTGAAATTCCTTCAATTTCTGTGATCCGTGTCTTCAGGTCCTTATTAATTATAAAGCCAGTGGCTGTCTGTTTTCCATTTTTTGTTCCTTTGAAGTAGAACGTGTGCCCTGATGGTAGTTCCAACTGTTCTTAATTCTTCCTTCACACTTCTGATAGACCTATGATGTCTCACTTAATCCTCTTGAGTTCATTCTACAATTCTTCTAATTTGTCTTCTCCTGCAAGTGACTGACAGTTGAGAGTCACCACGTATAGGTCCGTTCGGATTGACGTGTCGGTGTCCTATATACAGTATATATACCCACAGGGTGAACAAAAAATTCTTTGTCAAAACTCTAGGAACGGAAAGTTCTCATCAAAATAAGGAAAAAAAATGTCTTTGAAATTTGTAGAATTCCGCTTAGTTTCGGAGATACAGGCTGCCGAAAGCGTGGGAAAATTAAACTTAGAGCTTTATATTTCCAATTCAGTTAACAGTAGAACTGCGGAAACAAGATACTCCCAAAGACTTCCAACCTGCTTTATCCAAAAATGCATATTTCGAAATTATGCGATGGCTGCGCAAGGGATTCCTCAAGGGAACTAGGGGTTTCCCCAAAATTATCTGAAGTAAAGGTAGGTTTTACGACTCGTATTCTGGGACAGGCAAAAGGAAATAAACACTTTCATAACTAATTTTTGATTATTAGAGATGTACTGTAACTAACTCAACATGAAAAAAAAATCCCTAACTAGTTTTTTTTTTATTATTTTACTTTTGGCCAGCTTTTTTGGAATCGGCCTCATTGTGCGGCCAGCGCGACGGCCACAGCATTCTCTCGTATCACATAATGTACTTTTGTTATCTTCTCTGGAGCCTGTAATGGCATTGTTATTACTAACTCCAGTAGACCTACCTACCTATCTAACTTGAGTCGCGGTTTTGAATTTTAGAGATGAAGGTAGGTTATATGGAATAATATAAAAAATGTCTTGAAATGTGTGGAGGTATTGAAATTTTGAGCACGTTTAGGTCAATTTCAATTTAATATGTGATTTTACTTCCTTTTAAGAGCTTTTATTTTTTATTTTTAGTTGTTTGCCGACCTCTAAACATGCCGCCCGGGGCACTTGGCCCATACGAACCTTCTTTAATTCCGGCACTACTAGATACTATGCATTTGCATAATGCATTCAATCGAAATAGGTTTTGTCTTACCAGTCCCATTCCTTCCCTTGGAAAGTTGATGGACAGCAAAAATTCTCTCCCAGACTTGTTCCGGACTTAGGCATAACCTTCTCAGCAATGTAATTTAAACGACAACCATGTGAATGATTCGTGTTTCTGTTCAGTTTCATATGCTGGCAACTTCCACGCGTTTAAGATAAACTGCTCATGTTTACACTGTAAATCGCCGCTATACGACCCAATAATTACAGTATCTCCCAAGTTCTAAAGAATAAAACTTAGGATACCTGTTTTCAAGCAACGACGCACGGTAATTTCTTTCAAAAAGTCAAAATTATTTAGAATCTGTTATTTTAAACCAAACAATTCTTCCCTCAAAATTTCTTACTCCAAATCTCAATACTTGAACTTTCAACTTAATACGCAACCGCGTTTCACCATTCTCGTTTTATTGTTGTTTTTTTTCGTCATAAATAGGCAGATCTCAACATGTTCAGATTCCAAAATCCAAACGCACAAATACAAGAGAACGATCAGATGTAAATGCGTTTGGAATATTGTGCTCCTTATGCCAACTGAATTCAAACGTCTCTTATTTCTTTCTTTTTTCATTCATAATTATTAAGTCTGTGATATTCCTTGGGCATGGTTTCTAAAAAAAAAAAAAAAAAAAAACTTTGTATTTATGGGTCGTTTTAGTAACCAAGAAACTTATCCCATCTTGCTACCATTAAGTTTTTTTTTGTGCTTTCAAGTTACACAAAGTTGATTACCAGCCGGGACTCAAACGCGGAACTCTAGCTGTGACTCATGATACCTGTGACCACTTGAACACTGCGGTCGTTTATTGCCGTATACTGCACTGTTTACATGATTAATCATCGCCATCCAAGTTTACAATTACATTATATCTCATTGATAACAAATAAATCAACGTTCGTTGAACGTATTGCTCTTATCCCTGTCGGTTATGCAACCACTCATTTCTTACACAAATCACTCTAGAAATAGAATCTGTTTGAGATATCGAGTTGGCGCAAACGAATTATTGTTACTCGCAGTTCTACTATTAATGGTATTGGAAATATAAAGCTCTAAGTTTCATTTTCCCACGCTTTCAGCAGCCTGTATCTCCGAAACTAAGCCGAATTCTACAAATTACAAAGACACATTTTTCCTTACTTTGATATATTATATATATATA
>JAGDQP010011790.1:10213-52083 GCA_022664845.1 Lepisma saccharinum
GGTCAAGGGGTCTCAGCCCCAGGTTTCGGCATCTACCTATGCCACTCATGTACCAGATTTTACACGATAGTTTAAGTTTTCTGTATATTGTGTATTAGTTGTTTCCATACTCTGTAGATAATATAAGTTGCACAATCACCAGGTATATGAAACAATGTCTTCTATTAACATTACATTTCACTTAGTTAGTCGTACTCTCGGTGAAGGAGCAGGATATATTAAAATTCCGAATCCTCAGCTTCCGCCAGATATTGAGCCATATGTACACTATTGCAAATAATTGACACAGACACTTTTAGAAAATCACAGTGACGGCCAGGAATTCAAAAAGTGTTACGAAAAGGCATGTGTCATTTCGCTAAAAGTCAAGTTAGTTTCGATTTTCGTTATATGCAAAGTATATCACCTTTAACACTCATAACGTGTTCTGAACGCCGAAGCTGTAAAATTGTCCCAGGTGCTTTTAGCTTTTTCACTCTTAGGTCTATTTGACACTTCCATCACTCGAAATTTGTTATATATTGCATTTCAACACTTCCACTAACGTTGCAAACACTATACATGTGTCCTGTATATCATATATTTTGAAGGAAACCTAAACTAAACTTTACCCAAGGAACAAACTCAATAAAAATGTTTATTCAGTCTTGGAAATCCAAGTAAAAATGTTAAGCTAGAATCAAAGTAGATAATGTTACTGGGAATTCAGGGGATGCTCTTGCGTAAGCACATTTCAGTCACTTTAAACCCTTGTTAGTAAAGTAAGCAGATACCCGACTGTCCCCTTCGTGCTTATGTAAAACTTATCAAATTTCTTATTGTTATATCGTGGTCGAAAGCATGTTTGAATCTTTAAATGCCCACGAATATGTTTAAACATACCTTACGTAAACATTGCTCTGATCCTGCTTCCCTAATTGTCAGATAAAATAAGTAATACTCGCCCTCTTGAATGTTTACGTTACACCTGAACGATCCATTAAGCCTATTATCTTTAAGTGATTTTTTTTTTTTACAAATTCTGTATTCTTTTTCTAAAGATCCTGCAGTTTATATAGATTGTTTACTTTCTAAGCATTTTGAACTGATAAATTTAGGCATAGATCGAACACATCACCACAGAAAACTATGATTCTCTGAAAACATATACAATGATTCAAAATATAAAATAAAAATTTTAAAGCAAATTGCTAGTTTAATTTCGAATAATTACACTAATGAGTACATCAATAAGAGCATTAACAGACCAACAGTAAGGTCAGCTTGATTGTTTAACAGCCTTTGTATTATCAAAAATGTATTTTAATCTATGCACTGAAACTTCCGTGAACCGAAATTTCCTACACCAAAACTTCGTGCACTGAAATTTCAGGATCTCAATAAAAACAAATTCGTTTGTATTTCCATTGTGATAATTTTAATAGCGTTCGTTAATGAACTAAAATAATGGGTGAAATACAAGATATTCACATTGGGTCCTCAGGCAAAGCTATACGAACACAGAAGTCCTCAGACTATGCTTAAAATGTAGTCGATGTTCACACTAAGTCCTCAGGTCGACAGTGAAATTTCACATGCAGGGAAGTCCTCAAAATATGTGTGAGAAGTGGAAGGTATTCACATTGGGTCATCAAGTTAACAAGCAAAGTTATACACCTACAGAAGTCCTCAGTTTATGTTTGAAATGTAGTCGATGTTCACACTAACTTCTCAGGTCGACAGTGAAATTCCATAAACTGGGAAGTTCTCAGAATATATGTGACAAGTGGAAGGTATTTACATTGGGTCCTCATGTTAACAGGCAAAGTTATACACCCCAGAAATCCTCAGATTATGCTTGAAGTATAGTCGATGTTCACATAACGTCCTCAGGTCGACAGTGAAATTCCATATACTGGAAAGTCCTCAGAATATGTGTGAAAAGTAGAAGGTATTCTCACTGAGTCCTCAGGTTAAGTGTCTATACTGGATTCAAACCTCTGCTTTTTATGTTAAAGTTCTTCAACGTGACATCAATTAGGTAGGAATGCTTTATGTAGTGTATAATCATTTTTTTTGGTCTATATAGGTCTGTTATATTGTTGAAAGTTTTTTTTATGGATCTTATTGTAAGTAATATATTTAATATTAATTATTATATTAGAATAATGAATGACTCTACGTGAGTTAAGTATTTTGGAAACAAAATGAAAAAAAAACACCCTTTTCCTTTGTTCTATTTCTACTTCATAGTTATGTTTACAAAATATAATTTTGGTTTCTTCTAAAGTAAAACGAAATGTATTAAAATACATTATATGTAGTATTTGGAAGGAATGTAATGTAGATTTGAACATAACAGTCCAGACTTTTGTTTAGTATGCTGCTATAGGTCGGAACGTATAGTTATATAGTTTTAAATGAGTATCAAAATAAATAATAAGGAAAACCTTAAATTTCGTGACTCATAATTTAGAAATGTAACAATTTTTACATAGAACTGTAAATTTGTCATCAAAGCTGGATTTAAGTAATGTTTAAAATGCGGTTACTTGTTAAACAGCGGTAAAACTTTGGTAAAGTTTATTTTGTATGGTCCATTTTCGTACCTTCTGACTCCGACCCGTCACGATTATGAGTGCAGTGCTTATTGAAATTCACAAATATCCATGCCCCAGGGGAGGATTCGAATCCGCGATTTGGAGATGCTGGACTAACGTCTCAGACCACACGACTGTCTCGATCGGCTTAAAATGCTGTAGTGTCCTGAAATGTGACAACATGAAAAAGGAAAAATGCATAGAAGAAAATAATAGTAAAAACATTGTTCATCATCATCATCATCATATTCAGCCGTTTTCTATCCACTGCTGGATGAAAGCCTCCCCTTTTCTTTCCACATATCTCGGTCTGCTGATATCCTCATCCATGTAGCTCCTGAAAAACGCTCGATTTCATATACCCAACTTGCATTTGGACGTCCTCTCGGTCGTTTCTTTTCTCTAGGAATCCAATGTAGTGCATTTGTCGTCCAGCTTCCGTCTGTTCGTCTAGCTATGTGACCTGTCCATTTCCACTTCATCTTCTTCGCAGTCTTGATTACATCATCTATCTTTGTTTGTGCGCGAATCCATTCATTTGTCTTCCTGTACCTCCTGGTTATTCCTAACATGCATCTCTCTATTGCTCTTTGTGTGACTTTCAATCTTTGAGTAGGTTCAGCATTCAATGTCCAAGTTTCACAGCCGTACATCATCACAGGTAAGACACATTGATTATAAACTTAACGCTTCAGACATATTGGTAGTTTGCTTTTGAAAATAAATTGTAGTCTTCCAAACGAATTCCACGCCATTTTACATCTTCTATTTATTTCATCAGTCAACTTGGCATTGGATGTTTTGAGCTGGCCTAGGTAAAAATTACTCATCAACTATGCCTATTGGCTGTCTGTTAATCTTTATTTCCCTTTTTTCATCATATTGATTGTATATGACTTTTGTTTTACTTAAATTCATTTTAAGGCCTATTTTCAAACTCTCATTATTCAGTTCTTCCATTCTGTTTTGTAGTTCTTCCGCATTTGAAGCAAACAGGACTATATCATCAGCGAACCGTAGATGATGAAGATATTCCTCATTAATTTTAATTCCAACTTCATCCCAATTTAAATTTTGAAACATTCTCTCCAGGACCGCACAAAACAGTTTTGGGGAAATTGAATCTCCTTAGTAGAAATAGGCGAAGATCCTCTGAAAATTGTATACCCGTGAAAAAAAAATACAGCCAGGAAAAAACTGGGTACTTTCATTGCTGTAATGCTAGGATAAGAACAAGGCACCCCTATGAGGTGTAGTGATAGAATGCATAAACTGATAGGAGTTACAACTCCCCCATTTCTACTGGTGTTTTAGTGGGGTGGGGAGTCAGTGTTGCATTGACAGATGGTGATGCATTTCACTCACTCGATCGATCGCTTGTTCTTGATGAGAGATTACTGAGGTAACCCAAGACTAAAAGCTTGTCGTTATTTGTTGGAGACTGTATGAATGATAAGTAAAGGTTTTTGCTCGACTTTTCTTGCTTGCAAGATATTATTTCATAGCTATAATTTCAAACGTTTTAAGTTTTGTGGTACGGAGAAATTATCTCTAAGCGATACTGGGAGTTGCTAAGGGAACTTGCCGATAAAAGTATTAGGCCAGTTGTTTCTTTGAAAACGCAGGAATCTTGAGGTAAGGTAAAATGTTTTTTTTTACCTTTTTGTTTCCAGTTTGTGCTGTTGTTCAAAGTTCTAACTTTTGCAATAACAAAAAATACATTGTTCTTTGCAAGTTATTGTTACTCGATTGGTTTGTTTCGTGTTTTGTAACTGAAAGATTTTTAAGACGTTAATAATTTTTAAATGCGTGTTTGTTTGTTGCATATCAAAATTGTTTCGTATTTGTTATTTGAAAAATCTACACATTTTCGAAATTTGTTTGTTTGTTTCTACATGCTTGGAAACTGTTTCTCGTATTTGTAATTTCTAGTTTTGTTTTACATTTGAAAAACCAAATTGTGTGATGCCATTTGTACGCCCTTGGTCAGCACCGAAGCTGTATAGGACGGGACCTACAGCGTACAGTGGGATCCGAACCACTATGAAAACGAAAGATGACAATGAAATGCAAGGTGAAAAGTACAAGAAAATACTCCATGTCCGAGGCGGGACTGGAACCCGCGATCCCTAATACGTCGGTGGCCTACACAGCTATCCGGGCCGACTAAAAACGAAATGAGGTAGTAATAAAAAAAATATATTTCCAAGGTGAATATGGTCATATTACAGTGTACAGTAACATAATCATATGATGTGTAGGGGAGGAAGTAAAAGAATATGTCACGTAACACGAAAGACACAAACCAAGAAAGTACTCTACCTAATCTGGATAAGATAATCTGGAAAAGCCATTTACAGAATTAGAAAACACAGAATTTCTTTCCTCGCGCGTTAACATTTTGTTTTCGCGAATTGCCTGTTTATTCACCGGGGCTACGGAAGTATAATGCAGAACTCTCACTTTTTTCTAATTCATCGAAACGCGAGTAATAGAAACATAAGTTGTAGCTGGTTGGGATGTGAGACAATTGATACTCACAGCACTTGTAAGAGTCAAATGGCGATACAGCGAAGTGAAAGGAGAAAGTAGAGGGAAGGTAAGTTCGGCGTTTGTAGACTAACGGAAAATGTAATGATAAATACACTCATCCGGCCAGCAACAGAAAAGACACTTTTACTGTAGGCTGTTTGAATAGCGTTCCCAGCGTTGATCGGCGTGGAACAGATGGTTTCTAGCGTGTGTTTTTGTTTAGGGAGTGCGATATGGAAGTGCAAATACTGTCTCATGTATTGTTTTGTGCGTTTTCCATTGTCATACAAGATGAGACAGTCAGTGATAGTTCATCTTTTAGTGGTTTATTTTGGTGTTTCGGACGAAGTGCCAACGAGGAAAGAGCTTGTGGTATTCGAACATATAAAAAAATGTTGTATAGGACATTGTCGTGGATGAGATGTGTACACTTGTGATCGACGAAGCTGCTTCAGATGACCTGAAACTGTCTAGTGACGTCGCAGATGAATGTTACGATACGTCAACATTTCACGCACAATGTGAATCATCTAATGCACAACGTCAACCACCGGATGGTAGTCAAAAGAGCAGGAGATCGTCAAGTGACTGTCCCTCGCCACCGAAATCTCTGAAAACGAAGTTCCCGGAAGGATATTTGGCTGATGCCTATAAGATCTGGACAAAGCAACCAAGAGAAAAAGATGGAAATATTGATCCTCCACACCGATGTCTTCCTGGATTATCGATTGATATGACACCTAGAGTGAGTTTCAACACAGTTATGACACAGAAAATAGAAATAAAAAACAAAACAGTGTTACAAAAGTTCGAAGCAACGCTCACACGTGTGAATGAACGAAAACGAAACATGCAGATGCTAGACACGATAAATAGGAAAGTTCTTGAACAGTTTATTGAAACGAGAGGCCAAAATGAAATAATACATGACCGCACTTTGAGACTCTGGGCAATGAACTTTTAGAAACAACTTAATCCTAATGACACGTTATTGATCAAAACATCCAGAACCTGGGTCAGAAAGTTCAAGAAGAGAAACAAGATAGTTTGTCGCAAGATACCCCACAAAGTTAGCAAGAGAGTGACTGCCAATGGACATGACATACAGCGCAAAGCGGACAGTTTCTTTAGGGAAGTCAAATCTTTTATTGAAGACAACAAGTTGTCCCCAAGTGAACAGCTGAATGCAGACCAATCCAGATTTGATAAAGAATGGCGATCTGGAAGAACACTCTCAATTCAGGGAAGCAAACAAGTGCTCGGTGCTGTTGGATCAATTTCGGCAACCACACATTCATACATGATAATACCGGTCATTACCGTGGATGATACACTATTACCACATTTGTACGTCCTCGTGTCAGAGCCACAGGACAGTTTCCATCTACTACAAATATTGATCTAGCAAATATCAAGGCATTTGCGAGCAAGTCAACTAACATGACCAAAAAGGACTTCCTTGAACAGGTATTGTGTCCCGCTTAACACGACAAAAAGAATTCTTCTGTTGGTGGATTCCTGGGCAGCAAATAAAGATGACGCACTTTACAATGCTGCGGTGCCTGAAGGTATTGGATTAGTGCTGACGTACTGGATTAGTGCAACCAGCTGACGTATTCTTTTTCCGTCCGTTCAAAAACTTTGTTAAATTCATGACAGATACACTAATGGTATGTTCCGATATTAACGTCTGGCATAGAAAACATTTTCTACGTCTTCAGTCCTTTGTACATTTTCAGATCTCAGCTGTGAGATATCCTAGTTTGATAAAATTCACTTTCTTCAAATGTGGGGTTATTCCAGGGCTAATCCCGGTACGTTTCAAACGCTTGGTATACTGTTTTGAAAGTGTACTAACAGAAGAATGTTGTGTAACTCGTTGTGAACATCCCGCTTTTATTAAGTGTGCTTACTGCGGCAAGTTTTTGTGCATGCAACACACTTTTATTCTTGACTTGCATATATTCTGCAGCTAACCTGTTACGGCAAACTTTAAGGAGCAGCCACTAAAGTTATTTGCCTTCCTATTATACAGGGTGCGTCAACACTGTTTATTTTGTTGTTCAAATCCGTTACAGACAGATCGTGTTTGTTTGTTAATTTTAACCAGTGTTTTCTTGTGTAAGTTTCTGCCACGTTAAGTGCTTGCACCTGTAAGAAGTGTATCCTATCAATATTTTGTGACACTGCTGATATTTTACTATGTTATACTATCGCTGTTATTCTGCATTTGAACTACATTCATACTATGAGACCCAGATTCCTTGATTACCCTCTGTTGCCACTTATCAGACTTCTCCATTGTACATTTTCAGCACACGTCGCTCCAGTAGTGTGCAACACTGTACCACTACATTCACTGTTACGGGTTAGTGATAATAGTGCATTTTAAATCTGTGCACATTTGTATATAGTGCTATTTCAAACAACATACTTTTCTGCTGAGTTGACAATACTGCTTCATCTATAGCAACACTGTTTGTGGTTTTCGATTCGGCATTTTGTTCTATTATATTGTGCACCTTTTGTTTAGATTGCTTTAACGGTTTTCAAGATATTTACTTTAAACGTACATATTTCCATGATATATTTTTTTGGATATTCAAATGTTGAAGCCCCGTAGGTCCTATGCTTCTGGTCCATAGCACCTTACATTTTGCTCATTTTCATTTCTCATGATGCTCTATCAGATGTGCTATGTGGCAATCAGATTTGAGCGACAACTTGTGGGCCTTCCCTTGTGAGTTCTGGAGCAAATTCTTTATTTTCTGGTGATGTCCCCCTGATACTGTTGAGAAATGTGCAAACTTGAACTGTGAAGGGAGAGTGCTAAATCATGGATTTGGCCGCCTCGGTTGCTGGGAATGACTAGGAATTCGATTGCCCACTAATGTTCTTTTGTTATTATGGAAGACCTTAGTAGCTGTGGGAGAAATCCTAGCTGTGTAAAAAGTTTACTATTATTGAAATCAATAGATGACATGTTCAGTTGCTGTTAATGGTTAGAATTACCATCTCTCAAACAATTTAAGCTCTGTTGCTGTTGAGAAAAATCAAAAATAGATACGTGGGCTGTTCTACGCATGATATCAGCAAGGGAGAAGCCATGTTGGTGGTAAGAAGTAAAAACTATGAATCCTGCAAACTTTAAAGCTTTATTGATGCTGAGAAAGAACAAAGTGGTTGTAGACGAGGTTAAGGTGTACGCAAAATTCTGTTGTACCGAAACGGGGGCTAGCATGACTAGTTGCTACCAATGATTGGAAATACAACCCCTATAAGATAAAGGTCTTCTGGTTACAATCAAAAAGCTTGGTACAAAGTTATGGTGGGAGACATTCTTTATGTCTGATATTGGTAGGAGACAAGCCTAGTTGCTGCCAACGACTAAAAATCGACTTTCATTAAGATAAAAATCTCTGATGTTGTTGGAAAAAAGAACAAAGTAGGGATGTGGAAATTCTTTATTTTCATATCGGCAGGGGAACAAGTTTAGTTACTGCCAGTGAGTAGAAATATGGATTCCTAAAAGATCTTTTGTTGTTGTGAAAATAGAAAACGGGACCAAGTAGTGAGGTAACTCCTTGAAACTTTTAAGACAGTTTTCTCGCAAAGTAATAGAATAAATCTATTTCACATTTATAAATAATTTCGTTTTCCTTAACTCATGAGAAATCCGAGTAATTCCAATATATATGTAGGGGTCGTGAATGGCAATGTTTCGTTCAGGTATCAGTTTGATTTTCAGCGTTACTGTTTTCGGAAAAGTATAAAGTAACGTCTTGGTTTTTCACCTCAGGGTATATCATATAGTTTGTAAATCTTAAACATTCCCGAGAATATATGAAGCAGGGAAGTGATCAAAGTTTTGGTTACTCTTTCGAATTTATTTTAGTTTTTTTGACGAAGCTTACGTAGCAAACTCTTATGAGATTAGATATGAATAGGCGAATTAACATTGTAAGGTTTAACAATTTCTCAACGGCAAAACCAGCATTACAACTTTTAACAATTTCTCATTGGTAACCTGATACTAGTGCTCGAAAAATCACAAGTTTAGTTTCTATAAATTTTTGTTAAGTAGTTTCAAATGAATGCTTTTATTATTTCAAACTTGTAACTTGCCGTTCTCTGGTGAGCTTTTAAAATTTACTTTCTTAGAAAATAATTTTTGTGCAATCAAAACCAATAATGCTATCTAAGAAGTATTTTCACAAGCGAGAGATACTATTACTTCAAATATCAGCGTTTCCATCTAAGAATCGTTTGTTACATTTAATCTTTTAAGTTAGTCTAGTCTACTTTTCTTTCAAATAGCAGTATTTTAGTTTGTTGTGTTGAAGCTTTTTAACTTAGTCTCCTCAACTTCTCTTGTTTCAATTGTCAGAGTTGCCATCTACGAACACTTTTATTACATTCGAACTTTTAACTTAGTCTCGTCTACTTCTTTATTTCAAATTGCAGTTTTTTAGTTTGTTGTGTTCAAGCTTTTAACTTAGTCTCCTCAACTTCTCTTCTTTCAATTGTCAGCGTTGACATCTATGAATTCTTTTATTACATTCGGATTTTTTCAGTTTGCAAGAAAAACTGTTACTCGAGATTTCTAGTTACTATTTCTATCGTCTCATACTTACAATATGAATATTCTTATTAAAAATTTTTGTTGAACATGTGATGTATTCTCAAAAAATGTAGCATCTCTGAGTAAAATGCTGAGTAGAGTTACATGCTCATTAAACTCTGTGTAGTTCTTAAAATTCCACATCCACGTTCTAACCAGTACTAAAAATAATCTTGTGAAATAGTCTCGGTATAGAAAGCAGAGTTGCTCTATAGAAGGAAATAAAAATAATTTTACTTGTTACTATTTATTTATTCTACTTTCAACAAAGACAACATATACAGGAGATATGCCAAAACACTAATCGCAACTCATCAAGCAAATGTTCGTAAGAAAAGGTTAATTGATAAGACAATGTTGTCAATGCATTCCATAAAATAGAAAAACAAAGTTCAGAAAATATATACACACCATTCATTTACAGGTTTGTATAAAGTTTTGTTAAAGATTGTTCAGTTCCTTGAACCATTGCAATCACAAACACGTCTCTCTCTTCGATGCACAACTCAAAAACTGGTGCTGTATAAATATTCAAATGTGAAAAGCTTCACACTTTAAACACAAGACACGGTCATCGTATGCTTGGAAGTTTCTCGGGGGCTGCTAGCCATAACATCTTTGTAAAGAAATAAAGTGACCACTTCGTTCAGTTTGGATTTTGCAATATTGCGGAGAACACGCTCGAAAGATTTTTTTACCATACTGGTGTTACAATGCAATTTTCTATACTCTTTATACAATATTTGCATTATAGTTGGATGAGTGAAGATATACTCTGCCTGTTTATGAAATTCAATGTAGAACCATTGGCATGCTTGACTTAAACTTTCTTCCCATTTAAAGTAACAAGCTGGACAAAAGTGGGCCATTAGATTCCCAAACCTGCAGAACATTCTTGATACAATTCCAGTGTGGGTAATATTCTGTACACTCACAACATTTTTTCTTCTCCTCCATAACGATATCATTGCAAATGGTTTGTGGTTCCTCCATAACGACGTCCATTTCTTCTGCTAGTTCTCCTTGAAAGTTCTGTGTACTCATATTTCTAACAACAACGTAATGACTGCAACAAGTATTCAGCTCGACTTGAAACTCTATCAAAGCTAAACGTGAAGTAGGATATAAAATCAATAACAGTAGTAGCATTGAGTTGGTTATCGTATCAGCAAGCCGGAGCTCTCAGCGCATGCGTCGTGAACAGCTTGGTTGCGTATGTCGGACATCTTGATCTCTTTTCTTTCGGTGTGTATATGTGTCTGTGTGGGATTTATTGCTTCTGTGATACTCCAGTATTATGAGGTAAGTAGATTTCTTGAATATATTTCGTAGCTGGCAACTATGACGTAAGGGTGTTACATCTGTAGGGTCAAAGAGGGGTGGAGAATATGTCTTATTGGCTGAAACGAATATGTAGCTGGCTTCTACATGTTGACCTACAGTTTAACGTTGATGCCATTGGGGAATTGAACCCAGGATCCCTTTATAATTATTAGAGATCTGCAGTCTCATGTATACGAATATCTTGAAGTCATTCTCTGAAAATTATGTACTTCTCATCTCAGAATATGCTGACTGGAAAAACATTCAGCTAATACAAGACAAATAAATATCTCTCTCTATAGTAAAAGACCGGCTTGTAACCGCTATCGCCCTTTCGACCAGTTTATAATCATTTTTGCATTTCAAGTAGGAGTAGACTGCCTTAAAGGTCGAATTGGGAGTAAATATCTCAGGAAGCGAATTCGTCTGTCCCGTGTTGTAATGTAATCCATGAATTTCTTTTCACTGGTAATAAGAGATGCGATTGAACTTATAAAGCTATGGTAGAAATTCAATTTGTTGATACTGCTTTGTTCGGCAACGTATTTCAAAAGAATTTTAAAAATGCTTCTCTTTACGGCAGCAGCACTTGTGAAAATAATTGCTTTGTTTTGTTTCAACAAAAAAAATGATAACTATATAAGAATGGTATTCGGTAAATGAAATATAAGCAAAACTAAGTAAATGGAACATTCCTGAAAAGAATAGATGTACTCCTTAATACTGTTTTTGTCTCTCTTATGAGAATATAAAAACAAAAAACTGTTAACTGATTCGTCAATACAAAATGTTAAGTTGCACAAAAGTTTACAAACCGACGCAACAAAAAATTAATAAGTAGTTTCCTCTTCTACTAAAACATGGAATGAAAGTCAATTTGATCTCATATTTTCCGTATGTGAGAAGCAAAATGGTTGTCTGTAGAATATAGGATTCATTTGCTCGTTCGTATTATTTTATTGTCTTAAGAAAGCTGCATTTGATTTCTTTTCTATTACTCTTCTTTATATTGCTTAAGAAAAAACGTATTTTTGTTCATTCCTGTATGCTAAATGACTTGGCAAATCGAAGAAGTTTGAGTTTCTCTGGTAATCATTCCACTTAATCTGAGTTTGAACCTGCAATCTCCAAGAGATATAGGTCATCGATGGAATATGGCTTTTCACTTTAAATGCAAACGAATTCCAACTAAAGAGTGTAAATATATTCAACTAGTTTGTGATAGCGAGCAAATTATTCGTAAGTGCTATCCTAAATTGTCGTGTAACTTTAGACTTCTATCAAGTTTGTATCCTAGATCAGGGTGTGGTGAGGGAGTGCTATCTTTCCCCATTGCTCATATACATAAGACATATAGAACAATAGTGTTATTCATTGCCGTAGGATATAAGGTAGATAGTTTTTAACGGACTTCAAAGCAGGATAATAAGCAACTAGTATCTGTTAGGCTCTCTCGAAAGGTATGGCAATCAGCAGAGTTTTGTGTTGAAATAGATAAAGTTGTGTTGGAATATTATTACAAAGAAATTGGAAATACAATGTTGGGGAGGTTCTAGAGAGCATTTTTTCCAACTCGTGGCGGGAATATGTTAAATCCTTCTCTCTCTCTTTCAAAATGGTAAAAATGATGAGTTGAAGGCTGTTGAGTGATTGCTTATGTCATGTGGTATATAAATACCGTCTTCTCGTTGAGTCAAAATTGTCTAAAAAGTAAAAATAATAAAGTTTCTTACCCTCTCTGCTTCTCTTTCTATCTTAATGGTGAGTCATCATCTCCACACAAAGGATTCTGGGAGCCTCAATAATGTTTCTCTACGATTAACTCCCGAAGAAACGATAAAAAATCCTCTCTCCCGCATGAGTACTTACTCGTTATCTGTCACGATCAATAACTGAAGAGTGGCATGCAATGAATCATAGGAAATCTAACCATCAGTTTTTGCGTGTTGACCTTCCGAGATGGTGAATGTGAAAATTTCTCATGTTCTCTCACACGCACGTTCGATTACTCGGAGATCAATACTTCAATATCGCTGATGAGAATGGGTTATGATGGGAAATCTTCCTATCGGGTTTCATATAGTAGTCCTCTGGGGTGGTGATTCTGTGAATATGTTTGTGTTATTTCACTGGAATGAGAAATCGAGGTTGTATAGGTAATTATGAGGCATTTATTATTTGTCTAGCTTTCCTATGAGTTAAATTAACATGACGTGAATAAAAACCTATATCGTCTAATTCCTATAATAAAATAGTGAAGGCAGAATCTCTGCAGAATAGTTAGGAATCTTTTAAATACTCTGCTGAGACAATCTTTTCCTGAATGCACCAGATATTGACTTGTTCTAATTATATCCCATAAAACTTTGATAAACTTTATTTTGTATGAATCATTCTGGTAAGTGTTTGAGTTCACCTCTGTCACGGTTCGGGCATTACGTTCTAGTTAAAAGCATCCATGAGTCTGCTGATACTCGAACTCTGGACCATCGAGAGTTGTATTCTATAAGAATAGTGCTCGGCTTCCCACCATAAAGTGTTTCATTCAACTAAAGAGGAATTGAACTCCTTGTTCGTTCTGGTCCTATGAAACAAATCCAATGCCTATTAATGTAAGAAGAATCAAAACAACATAATAACTACTTCTTGAGATATAAAGTCTCAGCCAATACAGCTGTCAGCTTCGGTAGCAAATATTTAAAGTACAAATAACTCTTGAAGCAAAATCATAAGTACTCTACAGACTCGGTTTGAGTTAAATATGCCTTTAGATATAATTCAGAATTAAATAGATGTTGTTTCACTCAATAGCTGCATCAAAACCTGATTCTGCAAGAGATCTTTGAATAAAAAATAGTTTGAGCGGTAGCGTTGTCACCACGGATGGCTTGGTTTGAATCTGATAAAGAAAGAAGTGGTGTTCGTTTCTCGCGTATCCCTCATCATATGCCATCTTTCATTTCAGTCTGAACCAATGAAGAAGCTTTTCGTTAAGAAATCCTCTCTCTTTTCTACAAGAGCGGTAAAGTTATGAAACAACCAACTGCCCCACTCCTGGACACCCTGAAAAATGGATGCTTAATTCATTCCTTTGAGACTTTTTTCCTTAAAAAGTAAAGCAATCTCTATGTGATACGTACTCGCTGTGAATGTCAGATACCAGGAGAAAAGTTTCCAACCTCTTGGACAAGATTTGAACCCTGGGCGCCCCTTGAGATGTGAAGTCATTTACTTTAAGAAGCTTTTCGTTAAGAGCCATAAATAAGTAGTATGTCAGTTGATGTCATCTTGCATCTAAATGAAGTATCTTTAAAACTTAAGCTGACTAGAACAAAAATGTATGTCAGAAAGGACAGTGTTGTAATCCGATGCTCTACAGACTACTTTTTCCCTGTTGGGTAGTTATTCCCTGAAGTCACGTATGTTCAACCTATGGCCCTGTGCTCGACCGGTTTTACTAAGGAATCCGATACTCTACTGACTACTCTTTTTTCCCTTATTAAGTACAGTATAGACTAAAAGACATAAGAACATCAGGAGCTCTCGTATGTGATTACCACATATGTTCATCGTATAGATGGTAGTTTCCTGTGTGAGCGACTTTAAAATAAAATATTCTAATCGGGATTTGAATCCAACACAGTATCAGTTATCTTCTCTTTTCCCTGTTGGCTACCTATTCCCTGAAGCTCTGTATGGTCCCGTGCTCGACCGCCTTTACCAAGTGTCAGGTGTGAGAAAATGTGCCTTGGTTAACATTTGAATTCGATGATCTACCAGCTCCTCGTTGCATAGGTATTCCCTAAATTCTAGTATGGTCCCGTGCTCGACCGGCTTTACCAAGGAATTTAATGCTCTACCGACTGATCGTCTTTTCCCTAATCAGCAGTAGCTAGGTTTGAATCCCGATACACTAACAACTACACTGCTTTTCCTATTAAGTATAGGTAGAGTTATATTGCACTGACCATCCGATATTGTACCGACTAGGCGTATTTTCCCTAAGCAGGAGTACTGAGGCTTAAATCCCGATGCCGTACCGAGTAGGCCTCCCTTCTCTAAGGAAGAGTAGCCAGGTTTGAACCCGAGTCTCTGTTCCGACGGCTACGCGTCTTTCGATCTGGCCGGGATCTAAAGTTGAGCTGATCCGATGCGCTATTTTCCCTAAACAGGAGTACTGAAGTTTGAACCCGACTGGGTCTAACGCTGTGGCGACTATCCTGCTTTCCCTAGTTAAAGATGTATTGCCTTGAGTGGGATTGAACCCAAACCTCTGCTCCGATGGAGTAGCGGCTTTAAAATCATAATATATATTCATCTTGTTACTAATAAGTATAGCTAAGCATAAGAAAACAACTCTGATCGAGTTCCGAACTCTAGGTCTTCCGATAACGTACCGTCTACACGCTGCTTATATGCTATTGAGTACCAAAAACGTGCTGTAATTGGCATCTGAAGCCGAAATTGATCGCTTACGCTCTTTGAAACAAGAACAATTGTTCTTATTTGCTACTTTTTAAAACCAAAAATACTATAAAAGGATACATCAACTTAATATTATTTGTAAAAATGTATTTTAAACACGTTTCTTTCTGAATATTTACTTTAAAACATTGGAAAACTTTGAATATTACACTTACCTATAATTTGTAGTTGTGTTATTCCCCTGTGAACGTCTTTTTATCTCTTATAACCCAGATGTAGCTATGAAAGTCCATAGACAATAACGTTATTTGTGTCATATAGGCAACTTCATGTATATCTGTGTGTGAATGCAACTCTTTTCTCATCTTACTCCAAAATGTGGAATGATGCGATATGTATGTATATGCGTGCTTGAGTGAATTTTCCTTCCTCATCTACAAGTATTGATTAATAAAACCAGCGTCTGGAAAAGCAATTGGACAGAGGGAGGGAGTAAAAACATTACTATATACGAAGACACGTGCCGACGCATGTCGAAACGAAGTGTTTACCGTAGGTAGATAGGGAAAAAGCATTGTTTTCTTTATTCCTCATATGCTGTCTACTTGAGTAGGAGTTGGTATGACTCTACTGTATATAGAGGGAGGTGAAGGGTAAGTAATACGGAGGGGTAGAGAGAAGAGAGCTTTATTTAACTTTTTTTTTTTACTTTTTCCTCTGAGAGATGAGAGAAGAACGTATCGATCTGCTTATATGAGTGCTTCACTTGCACGGCTGATGGAGGAATGAGAAGGATCTCTGCTCCGATTCTGGATATTGGTATGTATGTAACATAATAAATAGGAAAATAAAGCGTTGTTTTCACTATAATGTACTGAAAATTCAATGAATTTTACATATTTCGACAAAGAAACTGTAATTCATTGAGAATTGGAAGAAGTCTCTATAATTCAAACAGAATAATGGCTTCATTTAGTAATAATCGGGAAGTCATATAATGCAATAGCATCTATAATTTGCGCGATATGTTAAGACAATACTTGTTAATAATTATTATTATATTAAAAATAAAAGAAATTATAGTAACAAATCATTAAAAAGTGATTTCTATCATTTATTTGAGACTTTCATTGGGTTATCAGTGTTGCAAGCTCTTGCGAATTGTTACAGAATGTGTATTTAGACGGAAACTTTAATAAATTTGCACTAAATTTGTACTGACAACAAAACATAGTTGCACGTCTTGCAATTAAGATCAAAAACACTGAAACTGCTGAACAAGACTATATTATTCGTAAAAAATAAATTACACGTAACGTTTCGACTCAGTGTATGTCTGAAGAGGATCTTTGCTAGAAGGTCGAAACGTTACGTGTAATTTATTTTTTACGAATAATATAGTCTTGTTCAGCAGTTTCAGTGTTTTTAAATTTGCACTATTTTAGTAAAAACAGCTGGCAACCCTACATCGGCGAAGTTTTGTAGACTATCTCTACTCTCCTTGCCTTACCCCTTTTCCAACTTCAAATTTTTCACTTTCTTGATGTAGTCTAATGACAAATGTGGCAGTCGAATAAATGTTTAGCAGTAGCTTGATGTACGCATTTTCGATGCCTTGATGTTCAAGTGATTTAAGAACTGCTGACAAAGAAACCGAATCGAAAGCTTTTTCGAAATCTATGAATCGCAAACATAGTGGAAGTTCATATTCATTAGTCCTTTCCATAACTTCATTCATTTATTGTATGTGGCCCATTGTGCTAAATCCACGACGAAATCCGGCTTGTTCCTTTCTCTGGTTAAAATCCAAATCCCGTTCAATACGATTCAAAATAACTTTGGTGAACATTTTGTGTAGAACTGACAGTAAACTAGCTGGGCTGTAGTTTTATACTGAGATATATTATGTTCGCATTAGACGTTGTAAAATTATTGAAGATAGAATAACATACATTATTGATATGAATAGCCTATTTTAAATTTTCTTTTACTTCATAAATAACAAAGAAATTAGAATAAACATAAAGTAATTCATAACTAATAACTTATAATTAATGGTAACAGATCATAATGGCAATTAATAGTAAGCCATAACTAAGAAATTGTAATTGAAAACTAATATCTCACAGAAAACTCAAGTTTTTTAGCAGCTAAAGGTATTGTACTTCACATAAATATTACCTATTTTTACAAGGTCCTCAGTGTGGCAGTAGAAAATTAAAGTTCTCGAATTCTAGGATTTGGTGAAAATGCACACGTCCTCATATTATGCTCCTAGAGAGGAAGTCCTCCCTTCCTACTCTAAATCTGTATTGGTGTGTGTGTATGTGTGCTCATATGTATTTTTCCTGCTTTCAAGCATATTTATATGTAATTGTTTTTGTATATCATTTAAAAGACGCAAAGCACTGACGCGAGCACCCACCACATCCCTCGTACTGGAATAACATACACAGCAGTCGACAGAAACTCGGGTCTCTTTTTGACGTCACTCCGAGCCAGCCTATGACCGTACAGCAGGCTTTAGAACTAACCTTTTTCCTTTGCAAATCTTGGTTTGAAGGATATACTTCTAGTGCAAGTCTACTCCTACTTTTGTGTGAGTTCTTGTCGCTTATTTTTCTTGTATATTTTACTTTTTCTTAAATTATGTTTGTATATAACAAAATCACGATCCTTAAACAACAGAAAATGACGTTTTCATTTTTTCTCTGATTCCTTTTTCTTTCTTTTTAATAAGTAGTCTTTATCGATTTTATGCACGAAACTCCAGAAACAACACAAGCAATGCACGAATTAACTCCTTTAGCCAGGGGAGGGTGTTATACGTAATGTAATTTATACGCTATAAGTACTCTAGCGCACGAGTTTCAAGGAGGGATTTATAAACGAAATAGATTTGCCAAAGAGGATACGCTTAGTAGAAGGGGAAAACGAATGACCATGTACTGTAGAAATAGGAGAAGCGGCTTCACCTTATCATTTGGGCCCCAACCTTTGAGGGAGGGCCCCCAAAGCCCCCCGCCCCGGGATCGGCGCCCTTGTCTACTGCCTAACTGGAGTCAGTAATAGCGATGCCACGACAGGCTCCAGAGAAGATAAAAGCACACTATGTGATGCGAGACAAGGTTGTAACCGTCGCTTTGGTCGGTTGTGTTGTTTGACTAAAAACGATGGAAAAGGTTGCAAAACGGCCGTGAAAAGGACGGTAACAAGGGCGGCGAAATTTAACTTTGCCTCTCATAGTAAAATTTCTAGATCCGGCACTGGACACTATGGATTTTTTTAACAGCCAAAATGTCATGATGATGGCGAATATGAGTAAGAGTAAGAAGGGAAGCACTGAAAAATTGTTACTGATGAATCCACGATGCAGATTTTGGTTAAAGAAATCTCGTGTTCCTAATTTTGCCTACGACCACGTCTAGGAAGATTTTTTAGAACATCGCAAAATATTTAATTTTTATCTTATATACAGAATGTACACGAATAATCCGCACACATAGAGTTATAAAACTCCACTAGAGGCAGAACTGGCGCCACCGTCTACGTGGGTTTTAATTCCCAGCGTGTCGCAAGTTGAACATTCAACTGTTTCTCTGTTTGTTTGGCAAGAATGAAACAGCGAGCCGTGCGCTGCTTGGTATTATATCATTTGTATGTGGCACGCACGATTTTTTTATGAAGAAAAACAATTGAGAATTCGCATTAGACTTCGCCTTAGTTAAGTTCAATACGTAAGATACAAACAACTCCTAATTAAATTGATAAATATAAGGTTTAATTGAATATAAAAATTACTTATATAAAACGTTCTTGATAAATATTATTTTTGTTCTTAAAACAGATTTTTTTTGTTAAATTTTGAATTTTATTTATGGCCTGTAGGCATCTAAGGCTCAGACCGGGATAGGGGACGGGAAAGGATTCGGGAAGCTATGTTGCAGATGCCATCCCCGTTTCTATTTGTTAAATAAAACAATATAATGTTGATACTTAAAGCCACATAACTTATTTTATAAAAACATCAGAGACACATTTAAAAATATTATACAGCATTAGGGATACAACGCAAGTGACGTGAATATTACACACACAAAATACTAATGCTGTAATTTATACAACCAACGGTTTACCTGCATAAATTTACAAAGAAAATTATAAAATTGAAAATAGGGTATGGTCACCGGTCGTCGGGCATACACAAGTAGTCGGAAATTTTCACATAAATATTGAAACAAGACGTGTCATTAAATTGCACATAAAAATTATCTCTAGTTTTCGTACAGTTTTAACTTGATATTTAAGTTCTACCATCTATCGAAAGTGACATTATATACATTAAAAAAAAAACCTGGCTTTCCTGGATAGCTTAGAAGATGTCGGAAAGGTTAATTTGAGAATGAAGAAGAGTGTCTTTAAATTTAGAGTAAAAGTCTTTGTCTTAAAACTTTTAAAAACGACATTGTTTTTTCTAGCTTTTCAAATGTTCCGTTTTGACTTTATATCATAAACAATACGAATAGTCATATATATATATATAAGTATATTATTGTGTCTGACTTCAGGTATATAAGGTATATAGAATTCACGAGTATTCCTCTTATTGACCAGGATGACCGATAAGAAGCGTTTCTTATCTATTTTTGTTGCGATGTTAAATTGTTCTATTGTTCTTAATAGTTTCCGGTTCAATTCCCAGCGGGGACACAAGTGATTCGGAATCCACATTAAACTCTAGGTCCCGTCCATAGGACGTCATCTTCGTGCGATGAAAGGCAATGGCAAATCACCATCGGTTCACCTAGGTCTGTGATCTTCAGTCAAGAGCTGCCTTCGATTAGAACACTTATCATCATCATCATTTTTCTTAATAATTTAACAAGTCCTTTCAACAGCACATTACTTACCGAGTCGCCGTAGCTCAGTGGTAGAATTTGGTGTAGCATTCGAGAAATCAAGGGTTCAATTCCAGCGGCCGACCATCCTGACTGAGGTTTTTCCAGATTTTTTTGCTCAGGTACACCAGGCAAATGCAGGGATGGCACCTTCAACATAGGCTCTGGCCGACATCTTCCCGAATCCTTTCCCATCCCCTATCTCGGCCTGAGCCTTAGGTGCCTAAAGCCATCAATAAAATTCAACAGTACATTATGGGCTTAGAACTATTTAAATTTTAATTAGACATATATATTTTTTTCTACACGAATATAAACACTTTATTAAGAATAGGCCTAAATGAAAACGATCTATTATTTCTGAATGTAAGAATACTTATTTTTATGTATATTTCTCTTTGGCATTGACGGGCAGTTTTACGTATAACTATGGATCAAACACGATAAAATACCTTCGCATCAAATAATTCTAATTAAAGATGTGTGTTTTATTTTATATTTCTAGCAGACGTAAACTACACGAAAGAGCGTCTTACATAATGAAACATTTTTCACGGAATAATATTAAATGATCATTTATTTGTGAAACGATACATTACTTCCTTTCTTATATTTCTTAGTACAACCGTAAGCTGCACAGGAGATCGGCATTTTCTTCTCAAATACAAACGAATCTACTAAAACAATGCCAAAGAGTGTAGCACAACAGCCATATGATAGCAGCTCACAATACGTGTTGTTGCCAAACAAACACTCTCTCGCTCAACTTTCAAGTGGCACCGCATCAGCAGCGCCAATACTGACTCTAGTGGAGAGGTTTTATAACTCTATGTCCGCACATGAATTATCGGGAGCTCATTGCATTCTTTGTTAATTGCTTCATCTCCCACGACCGTCCTTATTTTACAATAATAAACTATTTCATTCAAAATGTGATATGTGCGATTCAAACTTAGTTTGTGTTGACAAAACTGTGATGATGATATTACTTGATCAAGTAAAGAAGCGCCCCATCCTTCCCTCTCCACCAACGTTTACTTCATATTTCCTTGACTTCATTCTTTCATACCTTTCACCTTATGGGCTCCAGCGTAGCTATGTGCTTACCGTGCTCGTCTTCGGTGCAAGGCTCCCGGCTTCGATTCTCTGTGGGAGCTTCATTTCATAGTAACGTTTCGATTACCCATACGCAGATTACTGGCATCCGGCCATAAAACATCGGCCAAAAACAAAATTGTAAAATACGCTGACTCGATATCTCACATGGAAAATACCGGAGGAGAAAAACACTTCAATGTTGTCCTTTCATAAGGGCCAATCTCCATACACTACATTGGACCTTTATTGTTTAGGAAAAGTATGTCTTTAAAAAGTTTTTAAATATATTATTTAGTTATTTCGGTATTCGGATACATTTTCTCAACCTAATGTTTTGTGAACCAGATCATAAAGGGTTCTGCAACCACTCAAACACAATCTCATTGCAGGGCTGCACGCTAGTATTTATTTTAGGATAAAGAGGTTCATATTAAAAATATTAAAATATTCTTTTAAAATATATAAATATATAGACATACATGAAAGTAACAATAGAATATTCTATTGCCACCCGAGCCACTTCGCTGTGCAAATTTTCATCAGTGTTTTACGTCTGAAAATGACTTAAATTAACGTTGCAAGATTTGAGGACACCACGAGCAATTGTGAACTAAAGAAAAGCGTGTAAAAAATAATCAGTACAGAAATACCTTCACACAAAACCCCTTACAGTGTTTCCTTAGTAATAAAATTAAGATACTAAGTATCATCTCTTCCACCATACTGACTGACTTACTTACTCTATGGCTTACGGAACTCGCTAGTTCATCGCCGCAGTAACAAAAAATCGCCATCGGGTTCTATCCTGGGCAAGATCAAGCCAGTTTCCATCACAAACACCTATTTCTAGAAGATCCCATCTAATATTGTCGTACCAACGCCATCTCGGTCTTCCCAACGGTCTTTTTCTATCCGGTTTTCCGACCATGATGAAATATAATCTTCGTTTCTCTCCCATCCGAGCTACATGGCCTGCCCATCTTAGTCGTCGCGATTGCATTATTCTTACAACATCGGGTGAGTCGTACAGTTTGTGGAGTTCTTTATTATGCAGTCTCCTCCATTCTCCAGTCATGTTGCCCCGTTTCGGTCCATATATCTTTCTCAATACCTTATTTTCAAGCACTCGTAATTTATATTCATCTGCTAAAGTCGTACTCCAAATTTCGCAACCGTAAAGTATTACCGGCAGAATAACAGTTGTGTATATTTTCAATTTCAACTTCCTTGATATTAATCGCGAGGTTAGGAATTTCTGAACTGAATAGAAACATGCGTTGCCCGATATTAAACGACTTTTTATTTCTTCCGTTACCTCGGTTTTTGCTTGTTACATATGCTCAAAAATATTTAAATTTGTTTACTTTCTCTATGTTCTCATTCTTAATTGGGTCCACCCCCAAAACGTCGGAAGTGAAAAACGGTCAGAACGTATACAAAAATGGACAATGCGTATACAGAAAGTGACAAAACGTCGAAAACCTCAAACATTCTGATCGTTGAAGTGCCAGAACACCGAGACCGAAAAACGATCAGCACTTATACAAAAAGGAACAAATCGTATACAGAAAGTGACAAAACGTCGAAAAATCTCAAACGATCAAATCGTCCAACAGACAGAACGTCGAAACTCCAACACGCTCACTGACAACTGCAGGACCTTTAGACGTGATTTTCAACGTTTTGTCACTTTTTGTATACGATTTGTCCCTTTTCGTATACGTTCTGACCCTGTTGTACGTTCGACGTTCTGTCACTTCGACAATCTGACCGTTTGTTGTTTTCGACGTTTTCTCACTTTCTGTATACGATTTGTCCATTTTTGTATACGTTCTGACCGTGTTGTAGTTTCGACGTTATGTCGCTTCGACAATCTGACCGCTTATGATTTTCGACGTTTTGTTACTTTCTGTATACGATTTGTCCCTTTCTGTATACGTTCTAACCGTTTCTCAGTTTCGACGTTCTGACCGTTTGAGGTTTTCGACGTTCTGTCACTTTCTGTATACGTTTTGTCCATTTTTGTATACGTTTTGACCGTTTTTTAGTTTCGACGTTCTGACACTTCGACGTTTTGACGTGTTCCCGATTTAACACCTAACCTCCCGCCTACGAAGATAGGGTTGCTCGATATTTATAGTGTAAGGCTTCTCGTCTGAAACGTATGTAGTAGTAAATCATGGCGGCTGCACCATCATCATTATCATCATGTTCATCAACATATAGGCAGTAGAAAGCAACGCGTCCTTCACGACGTGTTTAACTTTCTAAAAAGAACACGAGTTTTCACTTAGTAATAGCGAAAAAGCTAAACTTCTTTATTACACTCTTCTGGCTACAAGATTATGAGACAATGGGATTTCGAAAGCTAGATATTCTAAAAGTGAAACATTCTGAAGGGAGAGGAGGAGTGCTAAGGACACGTCTTTGTGAACATCCCTTTTAAATTCTCTTTAATTACGTGATTGTATTTTATAGCAAGCAAATGTTTTTTTGTGCAGTAATAGATCAAACACCATAGTATCGCTCTCCGATCACTTACTGCCTGTTTGCAAATCCCGTAGTTTACTTGTTGTGAACATCAATAACTTGGGATCTTCTGTGAGTTCCATTACCAGAGTTGTTCCTTTTAGGATTGACGTGACTATTATGAGTATGTGGGGTTGACGCTGCTTTTGATGTTCTAGTATTAGTTGCTGTTCTTCTGGTTCGCGATTTATCTTGTAAATTTGCTTGTGATGCAGTGATATATGTTCTGCTAGGTATACCTGAACTAGTTCTATTCCTCTCAGTCATTTTGGTTTTTGGAAAAGGTATTGCATTTCGAATAATTGCTTCTTTTCGTCCATAATCTTTAAACAATGAATTTAGAGAGCATGAGCCATTTTCATGTAGATTCCTTATTATTTTATCAAACACTTTCTCATTCAGGTATTTCATGTCAGAAATGAATTCCAGTTTCTTCTGTTTCAGTGATGGCAGTGTTGAAGTTTCATTATTATAAACTTCTGGTAAACAACAACATGGAAGTTGGTCATCCAATGAAAATAATTTTCTCCTTATATCTTGCAAACCTTTCAATCTCGGACATTCTCCTTCGAAATCGATCTTTTCACTTGTTGAAGCGGCCGGATTCAATGTTGCTAAATCACAACTGAAAAAATAAAATAAAATAAAAGTGAAGTTTTTGTATTTATAATTCGAGACATGAATTAATTCCAAACATATTGTCAACTACTGAGACACATTTATAGGACGATAAACAAGAAATATTAGAAGTTTCAGAACTAATCCTAAGTCAGTTTTAAGTACTGTAACTTTTCATACAGACTATACCGAAATAAAATTCATCGCCTAGTAAAAATTATCCCTCTCCCAAGATAGTGGTTATAGGAAGCTCGTGATTTCAGACATTAGCTTCCAAAGTAACGCTGTGTTTTTTCTACAAATCATCTAAAATACGTTACTGTGCTAGAAATAGTGTAGGATTAACAAATTAAAATAAATGTAATAAATATTTTATAGTAGATTATTTGACACAACTGAACAGAAAAATATACTCTACTAGACACTGCACAATTCACTCTACGACAATCTTTCTTCTCATGACGCGACGATACAGCGCCCTACATTATTCAACGATGAACTTCCTTCTCCACTGGACACTACACTATCCACGACGATCTTTCTTCTCCTGGGGTGACGACATTACGCACTACACTATTCCACGACGATCTTCCTTCTCCACTGGACACTTCCACGACGATCTTCACTCTTCGGATGTTAGGAGGGAACTGACGGTTGTACCGCCCCAACGCTCGGCTTTCATAGATTTCGCCAACCAATCAGAATGCAGGATTGAAGAGTGAAAGTAGGTCAAGGTCATACGCGGGGTTTCCTTATGATGTTATGGTTATTTACGCAATATAACCTCTCACGAAATCAGGACTTAATAGGTCCAAACTGCCAAAATTTTGTCGGATCATCATCAAACTTCGGAATTAGGTAGATTATGATGAAAAACGACAGGGCGTTACCGTGCTGCGGGATGTTTTTTGATTTATTTTTGTGATATTTCGAACCGTTTTCGAGATATGGGGGCTAATGTGGTTCTATTGCCAAAGATTTGTTGAATCATAACCAAACTTCGGAAATAGTTAGATTATAATGAAAAACGACAGGGCGTTACCGTGCTGGGGGTGTTTCTCGATTTATTTTAGCGATATTTTGATCCGTTTTCGAGATATGAGGGCTAATGTGATAGTATTGCCAAAATTTCGTCAGATCATCACCAAACTTCGGAATTAGGTAGGTTAGGGGCTTACCGTGCTGGGGGTGTTTTTGGATTTATTTTAGCGATATTTTGATCCGTTTTCGAGATATGGGGGCTAATGTGGTCCTATTGCCAAAATTTTGTTGAATCATAACCAAACTTCGGAATTAGATAAATTATGATGAAAAACGACAGGAGGTTACCGTGCTGGGGGTGTTTCTCGATTTATTTTTGCGATATTTTGATCCGTTTTTGTGATATGGGTGCTAATGTGGTCCTATTGTCAAAATTTCGTCGGATCATCACCAAACTTCTGAATTACCGTGTTTTTGGATTTATTTTAACGATATTTTGATCCGTTTTCGAGATATGGGGGCTGATGTGGCCCTATTGCCAAAATTTTGTCGGATCATCACCAAACTTCGGAATTAGATAGATTGGGTTACCGTGCTGGGGGTGTTTTTCGATTTATTTTTGCTATATTTTGATCCGTTTTCGAGATATGAGGACTAATGTGGTCCTATTGTCAAAATTTCGTCGGATCATCACCAAGCTTCGGAATTAGGTAGATTAGGATGAAAAACGACAGGTGGTTACAGTGGTGAGGGTGTTTTTCAATTTATTTTAGCTTTATTTTGAGCCGTTTTCGAGATATGGGGGCGTATGTGGTCCTATTGCCAAAATTTTGTCGGATCATCACTAAACTTCTGAATTAGATATATTATGATGGTGAAAACAAAATTTCAATATGTCTACTCGTTTACGAAATATATTTGACCTTTAACTTGGTTATAGGGTATGGTATAGAAACTGATTTCAGATTTCTGTTATAAGACTGGTATGTTAAATGAGGTTTCGTACTCTTTTATGAAATCTCTGCTATGTTAAATAAGGTGCCGTAGTCTTTCTTTTATAAATAAAGGTTACAGTGCTGTGTATGTAATTACCTGATAGGGGCTGTGTTTGTAAACCCGTTACCTGTGTAATCTTTGCTATGTTGAATAGGGGTTGAAAAGGGATCGTAGCCTTTCATAGTGTTGGAGGGCGTAATGTATGGGTTAGGTTATTTCTGCCATGTTAAATAGGGGTTGAAACAAGGTGCCGTAGCCTTCCACGAAATGAGGGATGAAAATGGGGGTCGTAGTCTTTCATAGTGTTGGAGGGCGTAAGGGCTGCAAAAAGAGCTTCGTAGTCTTTTATAAATAGGGGATGCGAATATAAGGGGTCGTAGCCTTTCATAAGGAATGAGAAATGTACTCGTGGCTTTTTATACATTGTGAACAATAACTGCGATACAGCGTATCGTACAGCCCTGGAAAATCGACTCTTTGCTATCAGCCAGGTAGGGGGATAACGTGCCATTTTCAAGAAAATGTCGGCCAAGTGTCGCCACTACCACTAGCATACCTCCAAAATATATGTCGTCTGAGCACTGCACTTTTTCCTATGATATACAACTGAAATATAAGATAAATAATAATAATAAATATACTAAATACTACGAACATCTGACAGAGAAAATGCAAATACAATAAAATTGTGAATAAAGCTCATAGACCAATACACCTATATTGTTGTACTACTTTACCTAATCGACATATTGGTTTTGACTTATCTCTTGAGTAGGTACTTTCTAACAATCTATTAGCTTGCTCCTGTAATTCAAGAATATGATAGTAGTGATTAAATCCAAATTGTGTTTGTTAATTAATTTGATTGTTTCATCACAAACATTTACCACTTTCTGATAGTTGCCTCCTTCAAATCCTTGCTTTGCTTTTTCATACATGTCTTCTGCTAAATGTTTACATTTATTAATAAATACTTCTTGACTATTCTTCCATCCATCTTTTGTATAACCATTAACTCCCTTTAGACCTATCGAAAGCAGTTCTGTTTCGTTAGGTTTTAATTTCCAAAGTTCCTCTTTATCGTATTTTCGTTTTACTATAGAGTTATTGTATAGTTTTGGTTGAGCTTATTCTGTAGAACACCAGTCTCTTTCATATTCCTCTGATCAACACTCGTTATTTGACTCATTTCCTTGTCATACGGCCTATTAGGATTCATACTCATATGGATCTGATCGACATTAGTTGACTCATATGCTTGTCATACGATGTACTAGGAGTGCTCCTTGGATTTTCTTTACATTCTCTCATCTGCTGATTTTCTTTCCATACATTTCTTTTATATTTTCTTTCTAGATTGCCTACCAAACTATTTAGTTGTGTTACGGTAAAACACTGAGCATTAACAAGTTCTGTTTTTACGTAAATTTGTAACATGAAAGATTATTTGGCATATGCCCCTCATTGTAAACTTCCCATCTATATTCTTGATATCATGGTACATTTGATTGACCCTTTTACGGTAATTATTTACTTTGATCAATTTTATAGTATTCCTTTTATATTGATGTAATTGTAGTTCCTTAGATTTTCATATAACTCTTTTAGCTTTGTATTTTTAGCTGTTGTAGCTTTATATTCAACTGATTCATCTGTTGGTTCATTTGTTCGTGATTCCGACTCATTTGTTCATAATTATCACTCATACGTTCTATTATCTTAATAAGCATTTCTTCCATCTTTTGTTTTAGCTCTTCACTAAGCTTATCAACTCGCTGTCGTAGCTATTCGTTAGCCTCGTCCATTTGTTGATTCATTTCTCCCATCATATTTTCATGATTCTGTTCCATTCGTTGACTATTTTGTTCGTGAGTCTAATCCAACTTTTCTGCTAATCTGTTAATCATTTCCTCCAGTCTATCAAAATAGGTTCGGTTATTTTCCAGTTTCGATGAATCATCTTTATTTTCTAAATTAAGTCCACGACGTTTGTCATTGACTATTCTGAGTCTACCCCTAGTTACGCTACCCATTTCGCTGTCATTGCTACTCTATCCTTCGGACGATACCCCACGTTGGGCACCATTTTGTTATACACATAAACGAATAATAATACTTCGACGACGAAATAGGATTGATATATCTATCAATATATATATATACTGTATATATTTCTTCCTTTTAACTGGAGATACCTTATATAGGATTAGTATGTAATCAGTAGTACGTCTAATTATTTCCTTTCTAGCTCCGGCTTCAAACATGAATCAATCTCATACGTGTGGTTGCATCGTAAGACCTATAACATTGCAAGGAGTATAAAGATGCCTTCGGTTAAAGGGCTACACCCTTCCTTCGGTTTTTGGTTTTGTGCAACTCTTGAGGTGCTTGTATATGTATATTGATCTATGAGCTTTATTCACAATTTTATTGTATTTGCATTTTCTCTCTCGGATGTTCGTAGTATTTAGTATATTTATTATTATTTATCTTATATTTCAGTTATATATATCATAGGAAAAAGTGCAGTGCTCAGACGACATATATTTTGGAGGTATGTTAGTGGTAGTGGCGACACTTGGCCGACATTTTCTTGAAAATGGCACGTTATCCCCCTACCTGGCTAATAGCAAGGTGTCGATTTTCCAGGGCTGTACGATACGCTGTATCGCAGTTTTTGTTCGCAATGTATAAAAGGCCACGAGCACATTTTCTCATTCCTTATGAAAGGCTACGACCTCTTATATTCGCATCCCCTATTTATAAAAGACTACGAAACTCTTTTTGCAACCCTTACGCCCTCCAACACTATGAAAGGCTACGACCCCCATTTTCATCCCTCATTTCGTGGAAGGCTACGGCACCTTGTTTCAACCCCTATTTAACATGGCAGAAATACCCTAACCCATACATTACGCCCTCCAACACTATGAAAGGCTACGATCCCTTTTCAACCCCTATTTAACATAGAAGAGATTAACCCCAAACAGTGCACAATAGCAGATTTTTCATCCCCTACACAGAACCATAGCAAAGATGGACTACGAACCCCTACAGCCCCTTTTTCATTCCCTTTTTTAAAATAGAAGAAATTTAACCCACATATTCCATAAAAGGCTACGTACGACCCCTATTTAACATAGCAGAGATTACACAGGTAACGTGGTTACAAAAACAATCTAACACAGCCCCTAGCAGGTAATTACATACACAGCACTGTAGCCTCTATTTATAAAAGAAAGACTACGGCACCTTTTTCCAACCCCTATTTAACATAGCAGAGATTTCATAAAAGAGTACGAAACCTCATTTAACATAAAAGTCTTATAATAGAAATCTGAAGTCAGTTTCTATACCATACCCTATAACCAAGTTAAAGGTCAAATATATTTCGTAAACGAGTAGACATATTGAAATTTTGTTTTCACCATCATAATATATCTAATTCCGAAGTTTGGTGACGATCCGACGAAATTTTGGCAATAGGACCACATTAGTCCTCATATCTCGAAAACGGATCAAAATATAGCAAAAATAAATCGAAAAACACCCCCAGCACGGAAACCCAATCTATCTATTCCCGAAGTCTGGTGATGATCCGACGGAATTTTTGGCAATAGGACCACATTAGCCCCCATATCTCGAAAACGGATCAAAATATCGCTAAAATAAATCCAAAAATACCCCCAGCACCGTAATTCCGAAGTTTGGTGATGATCCGACAAAATTTTGGCAATACGACCACATTAGCCCCCATATCTCGAAAACGGATCAAAATATCGCTTAAATAAATCGAGAAACACCCCCAGCACGGTAACCTTCTGTCGTTTTTCATCATAATCTATCTACTTCCGAAGTTTGGTTATGATTCATTAAAATTTTGGCAAGAGCACGAGATTAGCCCCCATATCTCGACAACGGATCAAAATATCGCAAAAATAAATCCAAAAGCACCACCAGCACAGTAACGCCCTGTCGTTTTTCATCATAATCTACCTAATTCCGAAGTTTGATGATGATCCGACAAAATTTTGGCAGTTTGGACCTATTAAGTCCTGATTTCGTGAGATATTATATTGCGAAAATAACCATGACGTCATAAGGAAACCCCGCGTATGACCTAAACCTACTTTCACTCTTCAATCCTGCATTCTGATTGGTTGGCGAAATCTATGAAAGCCGAGCGTTGGGGCAGTACAACCGTCAGTTCCCTCCTGACATCCGAAGAGTGAAGATCGTCGTGGAAGTGTCCAGTGGAGAAGGAAGATCGTCGTGGAATAGTGTAGTGCGTAATGTCGTCACCCCAGGAGAAGAAAGATCGTCGTGGATAGTGTAGTGTCCAGTGGAGAAGGAAGTTCATCGTTGAATAATGTAGGGCGCTGTATCGTCGCGTCATGAGAAGAAAGATTGTCGTAGAGTGAATTGTGCAGTTTCTAGTAGAGTATATTTTTCTGTTCAATTGTGTCAAATAATCTATTATAAAATATTTATTACATTTATTATAATTTGTTAAAACTTAAAAATACTCCAGCCTATTTAAAGTAATAGTAATGACTTATAAATTTAAAAATGGATCATTTTTATATTTTTATCAAAATCGATGCTTTATACATGGAAGTGTTAAATGACGTACAAACAGGTGGAGCGCGTAATAATTCAAAAACAAAAATTATAAGTGAATATCGTAAAATATATAAAATATTCAATAAGGAATGTAGACAAATAGAAGTACAAATTTTATAATCCTCCAGAAAATGAAGACCCTTTTACATGGGTTATGAAAGGTTTTGAAGAGTTATTAATCCACTTCATACAAGGTGCTGATAATAATGATCAAGTGGTGCTCACATTTAGAAATGAAAGCGAAACCCATTGATCATTTTAGTTATCGTTTCGACAGGCACAGAATATGTCTGTTGGAAACGTTTCACATGCTATAGAAAAAGTTGTACAAACCAATGCTTCATTTTTAAATCAAGAACGATTCATGGTTAATTTTCATCATGTGCAAATGCCTAAAAGTGAAGGTCGGGTGAAGGAGAGTCTATCCGATACTAACGATTATATCAAATCAAATAAGGTTATAGTTGTAATTAAAAATAGCGATACTCGCTGTCTCGCCCATGCAATAGTAGTGGCTATTAACAAACTAACTCTATGGCTTATGGAACTCGCAAGTACATCGCCGTAGTAACAAACGTTCACCATTGGATTCCATCCTGGGAAATATCAAGCCAGTTTCCATCACAAACACTTATTTCTCGAAGATCTCTTCTAATATTGTCCTCCCAACGACGTCTTGGTCTTCCCAATGGCCTCCTTCCATGCGGCCTTGAAACCAGGATAGAATATAATCTTCGTTTTTCCCCCATCCGAGCTACATGGCCTGCCGACATTAGTCGTCGCGATTTCATTATTTTTACAACATCTTGTGAATCGTACAGTCCGTGGAGTTCTTCATTATGCAGTCTCCTGCACTCTCCAGTCATCTCGTCGCGTTTCGGGCCGTATATCTTTCTCAAAACCTTGTTTTCAAATACACGTAATTTATGTTCATCAGCTAGAGTCGTACTCCAACTTTCTCAACCATAAAGTATTACCGGCAGAATAACAGTTCTGTATATTTTAAATTTCAATTTCCTTGATATTAATCGCTATGTTAGAAGTTTTTGGACTGAATAGAAACATGCGTTCCCTGATAATAAGCGACTTTTTATTTCTTCCGTGACCTCATTTTTTCTTGTTACGTATGCTCCCAAGTATTTAAATTTGTTTACTTTCTCTATGACCTCATCCTTAATTCTTATGTTTTTATTTCCTTCATTACCTGTGTTTCGGCTTGTTATCATGTATATTGTTTTCTCTATGTTTGCCTGTAGACCTATCTCATCTCACGCTTCTACTAAGACATCCGTATAGCTTTGCAGTGCCTCTATATCGTCTCCTATTAAATCTACATCATCCGCGTATACGAACAGTTGATTCAAACCATTCAATGAAAGTCCCTTTTTGTCCCCTTTAATTTTAAAAATCGCATATTCTAAGGCAAAGTTAAACAGTGGTGGTGATAAGGCATCGCCTTGTTTCAATCCGTTGCAAATCTTGAAACTATCTGACATATTATTACCTATCCGTACTCTGCTTGTGGGTTCGTTGATACATATCTTCACTAGTTGAACCATTTTTTTTCGGAATTCCAAATGGTATCATGATACAGTATAACTTTTCCCTTTTGATGAAATCATATGATTTCTTAAAATCAATGAATAGCTGATAAAACGCCCCACTGTATTTCCATTTCTTCTCCAAAATTTGTCTCAAGGTAAAAATCTGGTCCAACGTGGATCTATTTCTTCTAAATCCACATTGGTGATCTCCAATTATTTCACCTACGTATACACTTGGGCGTGTTAACAGAATATTACTTAATACCTTGTAACAGGTTGGAAGTAACGAGATTCCGTGATAATTATTACAGTCCGATTTATCACCTTTTTTGTAAATCGGAACTATTTTTGATGTTTTCCATTCCTTTGGGAACTCCTCCTTTCTCCATATAGCACTGATCAATTTATGTAGTTCCTTGATTAATACCGTTCCTCCTGCTTTAATTAATTTGGCTGGAATATTGTGTATTCCTGCTGATTTGAAGTTTTTCAATTTCTTCACCGACATTTCGATCCCGATCTCGCTAGGCTCGGGAATCCACGGTTCTGCGGTATGGATTTCAAATTCCTCTGTTTGTTCCCCGTTGTGTACATTAAGAAGTCTGTCGAAGTAACTTTTCCACTCATCGACAATTTTAGTCGGATCCGCCTGAAGATCTCCACGTTGATTTCTAATCATTCCTAGCCTCGGCTGGTAACATTTTCTTAAGGAGTTTACCCCTTTGTATAGATCTCGTATGTTATTTGTCTTCCCGTTTTCCTCTATCTCCTGAATCTTCTGCGTTAGATATTCTCGCTTTTTGTTTCTGAACCTGCGTGTGGCGTTTCGTTTCGCGTAACTGTGGTGGTTGGTATTTGCTTAGCTTTTATTACTTAGCCATCGATGCCTTGCTTGTCTTCGTTCCTCATGAAGTTTAAGGCATTCTTCATCAAACCAAGGTTTGTTTTTCTGTTGTTTCTTCTCACCTATGCGTTCCTTCGCTGCGCTCTTAATTTCGCTAATTGCCTCCCACATCTTACTTACATCAATTTCATTATTATTATCATCATTGTTATTACTCGAGTCGGCTAAGATTTCGAATCTATTTGAAAGTTCGAGTTGGTAATCTGCTTTTATCACTTTATGCTTTAATCGTTTCAGTTCGAATTTCAGTTGTTTTGACCCCTTTCTCTGTTCGCGATGCATAACTTTTCCCTTACATTTGTGATCACTAATTGATGGTCGGTGTCACCTTCCGCTCCTCTGTACGACCTAACATCCATTATGTTGGTATGTCTTCGTCTATCTACTAATACATGATCTATCTGGTTGAGAGTTTTGCCACCCGGAGATACCCATGTGTATTTGTGTATGTCTTTGTGTTCAAAGTACGTGCTCTTTACCACTAGGTTTTTCGAAATCGCTAAAGTTATCAGTCTTTCTGCATTCTTGGTCTTGTCGTGAAGGCTGTATTTTCCAATAGTAGGTATATATTTTTCTTCCCTCCCTACCTTTGCATTCAAATCTCCCAACACAATTTTCGAATTATACTTCGGCATTCCGTCAAACACCCTTTCTTGCTCATCGTAGAATATATCTTTGTCGTTATCAGTAGCCACCTATGGTCGGAGCATAGACATTTAATAAAACCGTGTTACCCCATTGAGTACGTATCGTAACGTACGATAGTCTTTCGTTTACGAACTCTATATTCTGAACCGCCTGAAGGATACTGTTCTTAATGAGGAATCCTATCCTGTTCCGAAATCATGAGACTGTATTCCCCCGTAGTAGCACAGATAAACTGTCGTATTAGAAAGTGTACTTGCCCTGTCGGATGCTATCTTGACCCTCCCACCGAACTTCTTGTATCACTAATATGTCTAGCTGGTACTTCTCTGTCTTGCGTACCGCCACCTGAAGAGCACCCGTTTGGTATAATGTTCGTACGTTCCACGTTCCTATTCTAAGGTCTTTCTTAATCCTGTTCTTGGAGACCCCTGAAGCAGTCCCAACCCGGAGATTCGAATGAGGGACTAGTTTATCTCCGGAATATTTTACCCCAGGAGAATCCATGAACCATCTGTTACTATTTCTTGACATGTTTTAGCGGTGTAGAGTTGTCAGCTCTACGACCTCGCAGTAAATGTACACATTCAAGATGTCGTCCTCTGTCCATCCCTGAGCCTTGCCGATGTGATTTATCTTCAGCCTCAGAGTGGTAATGGTGATGCTGCTTCCCCTCACCATGATATTTTTTGTTCGGGGTTATCTTCCCCTAGCCTTCGTAGATCCCTCTACTAACTGCAGGGCAGCAGTACTGTTTTTTTCCGGTACCCACCACATCTGGTCGGCATTCCCCTATCCGCCACCTGGGGAGGCGCCTGGGGTTAACAAATAATAAAAATAATAGAAAAGAACAAAATAAATATTATGTTCAACGTAAAAAAAATATGAATACCGAAGTAAATAGATTATGTGTTATAACGGGGACCACTGGCGGTAGAATTAAAAATATTCACCAATTTCAAAGTGTGCTAACTGATTATAAAATAACTGTGTATGGGGATTTGTCGGGCTAATTAATTCTATATGAAGGGGTTGGTCGTGGCTGTGAAACCCCTATTAATTTACTATTAATAAACAATCATTATAACGTAATTACGAATTTAACAGCAGCACTTTCAACCGGCTATTATTGTGAGAAATGCCATAGGAAATAGGAACATACATATAAACACAATTTTTAATGTCAGGCCTGTAGTTCATAGTGTTGAAGTAAGCCTCCATGTGTTGATGTGAAATCCTTAATAAAATGTAATGATTGTAATCTATCATTTTATGGTAGTGTGTGTTTCAATAATCATAAGGGTATGATGGTACGTAAAACAAGAGAACTGTAATTTATGTTTAAAGGTGTATACATTAACAAAGGATTGTAACCCTTATATATGCGGGAAAATATATTAAGTAAACTGCCGTAGAATTGTAGCGTGACAGAATGACCACTGCCAGATTTGGCTATTTTGCCTATAAACAAATTACAAGATTCGGGTCACGCTTTATGTGGAAGATTAGCCCAAACTGGAACGAGGTTTAATTAAACAGAGACGTTTACAACCCCTGTGGCAGGGTTAAGATAAGGCATGTAGGTTACCACAGGGCGCCCCCAGCAAGCCCCCAGGGGGCCACTTTTATACATTATTATTAATTTTTTTTTATACTTGTACTTTAACGCAGAAAGGTTTATTGGGGTTTAGCCATTTACACCTTTTACAAACAGTGTTTTTGCATATATTTCCACTGACTTCAAATAAAGCCATAACCAGCATTCTGCAAATACAGGAGTACTTTGCTCCTGTTTTCAAGTTTTACAGCAAGTCACCTGACCTTGCTAAATTAATATATTTATATTTACTAAACTTCGAAGCGGTTACGTAGAAAATTACTAGGCTGGCAAATTAACATTATTAAATATTAATGAAGTTGCACATATGCGCACTCATTGGGGTGACAGGAGGAACACAAATTTTATAAAGTTGTAGGTGGCTATTTCCCAGGGAACTTAACCACTAGGTTCAGGAATGGAATTTTATAGCAGCATCAAAGAATTGAAGAGCTGAACTTAAAATTGACGGCTAGGTATAAGCACTTTTAATTACAGGATTATAATAACGCAGAGAAACCGGTGACACTAAACGTAAATATTTTATTATAATGAACCCAAGCTGCGCCAATGGGCCCGCATTCTAGAAGGCACCATGATACTGAACATTGGTAGCTGATACACGATATTATTGGGTTTATTTTGAGTAAACACTTAAAAAGCATTGTTATTTTTTAGTACTGAGGCCAAAGACTTTTAAGTTGAGATTTTTGCTTTACACACCAAGTTTATTTTACATAGATGGGTTTTATTAATTAAATAAATAGATGAGTGTAATTGCATAGTTGCACAAAATAGAAGAGAAAAAATAGGAAATAATAACCATTGAGCCTAAACTAATTAAGTTAAGTATAAGGGACAATTTACATTTGTAGCACTATATGCAATATAGGTTGATGGAAAAAAAAGTGCAAACGAAACCCATATTTTTTTAAACAGACATTTTACCTTGGGTAGGTCATACCACTGAACTAGGAAGAGTTTTACGTTGGATTGCAACACGCTAATACTTAGCATGTAATAGCTTTACTATTACACAAGAATGTTAATCAACTGAAATAACAGTATAATTTTTATAGCCCATTCGTTATTTTTAAGAAATTAAACATGTTTTTAAATTTTATTGTTATTATTTTATTATAAACTTTCTTGTCAAAAATTTATATTACCTTAACATTTTAACAAAAACTTGCTGACATCCTTTTCAATACAGCAGACAGCTGTTTTTATCAACTAACATTAAACATTTACAGCATGCCAACTATATTAAAATATAACCATAGTTAAATTAATTGAAGTTTGTTAAGTTAAAAATTGGGAAAAAAAATTATAAACAGAGTGAAGTTAACTTATTGAATTATAAAATATATAGATAATATTACATTAATTGCAAGGTGCGATTTGTACAGACAAAATGCCCCTATTTTTCAGTCATACAGAATTTTGGGTTAAAACAAAAATATTAAAAGTAAAGTTCATATGAGTGAAAAATAGGCTCACTGTTACCCTCAAACAGTGCAAACACGTAACACATAACAGGCATTGTTTTAGTTCAGAATTTAGAACATTGGGCCAGAAGATAGAAATTATTTATTTAAGATTTTATTGAAACTTATTTAGTTAACATGGCTTTACCGGCCTGTGACTTAATAAACACATAACACACAAATATTGACTGTTGATTCCTTCACCCCTTCCATTTTTAAATTAAAAATAATTCTATAAAGCAGGTTAAGAGGGGATGAAGGATCGAGATTTTTTACACTTTTACATTGTCGAGAATATGTAATTATTATTACATTTTTGCCCTGTTAGCAGCTTAAAGTTTATAATGTTTGTTTAGTAAGGGCTGAATTCCATTTTGAGATTATGGTTTTACAAGATTTTGATACTTAACTTAAAATATTAAATATTTAAAATTTCAATGTTACCAAACCTAAATTTCGCCAAAAATGTTCCGTGCGCAAATACTGACGGAGGAAAAGAAGGTAAGAAAATTAGGTTATCATAACGAAAGTTCTTCCTCCACACAAAACAAAAGGTAGAAAAGAGTTAAAAGTTCAAGTTGACGTGAATTTAAATATTATCACTTGGAAATTCAACTAATAATCCGCAATAGAAATTTAGTTTATAGAAATTTTAAAGATGGCTACCCTCTGTAGCACGAAGCACGCGGCGACATTTTAATGTAATCCAAAAATTGTCCTACACGTTAATTTATTTTATTATTCTTTTACTTTAAATAAACTGGAACCGACTCACCTTGTCCAGAATCAGATTTGATGATCGCGTTGTTCACATACTTTTAAGTTATTCCATCAACGATGTAATAGAAATTGGGAAGATGTCATCTTTCAATCTATGTCGGGCAGGGTACAAACACACATGACGTCACGCGCACGCAGCACGGGAAAAACAGTCTCGAACCAAACTCACACGAGACGAAAAGAACGAAATATCACGTGAATATCGGGATGTAGAGCGGAAATCGAGAGTCCCAAAAATAACGAAACGCAAAACAATTAAAATAAATTCCTTAAAAAAATAATGAAAATATTATTACTAAAAATAAGCATAAACACTTACATACTAGATACATCAAAATAAGTACTCTCGTTACTAAAGGGGGTGACGAAGGGGAGACCCGGCCATGCATTGACCATTATTAAATACCAACATTTAATTTCAAAGAATAAATCCCAAAGAAAAATAATAATACAAAAAGAAAACTAAAATACAATTTGATACATAGAGACAGTATCATAGAGACCTCTATGAGTTGCTCTAAAGCTAGCGGCTTGGTTTTCCTCAACAACCAACAGATGGCATCAGTGATGTTCAAACTGACATGTCACAGTATGATGCCCCACAAAAATTTATGTTTCATGCGGCCGAAAAAAGCGCATGATGTGGAAACTTTAGTCAGAAAAAGCTATGGTTGTATTTTACGATATTGAGAGTCGCCAGGATGAAACAATGGATGGGATAAATAATGTGAATGGACACCTAGCCAATCTATTAATAGCACAACATTTGTGTTATAAATGTATTGGTATAAATAATATAAATTTAAGTTGTTCTTTGTGTGGTGTAAGAGAACACGTCTTCAAGGGTGAAGATTGAGTTCTAAAGTTTTTAAATTGTCTTGCTGAAAAGCGATCTTCTATCAATAATATTGTTAGAATGAATTTTAAAGGATTGTACGTTCTGTGAATTACCTAATCTATGACCGAGAACATGAAAAGATCTTACGTTCTAAATATTTCTTATTCTATGGAAAGACGTCATGACATATAATCTTTCAGTATAAAAAGAGAATAGCAATGAACTTATATATATAGTTCGCAGTTTAGTAATCAATCAATCAATCAATCAATTTTTCAGTATTTTTATGAGCCTACTTGCATATTCGAATAATTAAATTAAATAAGTAACATCGACGATCAGCTGTTTTAGAAAAATGGTGTAGAATTGAAGATTTCTATTTTTGTGTGCAATTCCGAAATGTTTAATATTGAATTTAAATCATGATAATTTAAATTGTGTTGGTGTTCTACATTGTACGGTAGGATTGCTAAGATTTATACAACTATACAAATATCTACATAAAGGTAAACCAGCCAGTGCTATTTTTAAGAACTTCTATTTATTGCATGCCTAATGGATAGCCTATACTAACAATGTAAATAAAGTTACGTTTTCGATTGTGTGAGATGAAGAATGGACTAATGTGTTTTGACGAGTAATACTTAGGCTTGTGCATGTTAAAAGATTTCGTTATACATTGGTTTATAACTATATTTAAAGCAGCCTAATTTGTTCTGTAACCTACTAAAGGAAGCTAATCTTTGGAATGAGTTATTTATCAGTATGGGAACTACCCTAATTGAAGTACGTTTGTGATGTGTCAGTTTGGACATCACTGATGCCATCTGTTGGTTGTTGAGGAAAACCAAGCCGCTAGCTTTAGAGCAACTCATAGAGGTCTCTATGATACTGTCTCTATGTATCAAATTGTATTTTAGTTTTTTTTGTATTATTATTTTCTTTGGGATTTATTCTTTGAAATAAAATTTTTGGTATTAAATAATGGTCAATGCATGGCCGGGTCTCCCCTTCGTCACCCCCTTTAGTAACGAGAGTACTTATTTTGATGTATCTAGTATGTAAGTGTTTATGCTTATTTTTAGTAATAATATTTTCATTATTATTTTAAGGAATTTATTTTAATTGTATTGCGTTTCGTTATTTTTGGGACTCTGGATTTCCGCTCTACATCCCGATATTCACGCGATATTTCGTTCTTTTCGTCTCGTGTGAATTTGGTTCGGGACTGTTTTTCCCGTGCTGCGTGCGCGTGACGTCATGTGTTTTTGTACCCTGCCCGACATGGATTGAAAGATGTCGTCTTAATTTTTATTATATCTTCGATGAAGTAATTAAAAGCATGTGATCAACGCGATCATCAGATGTGATTCTGGACATGGTGAGTCGGTTCCAGTTTATTTAAAATAAAAGAATAATGAGATAACTTAAGTGCTGGACAAATTTTGGGATCGTCATGTAGATGTCGCCGCGTGCCTCGTGCTACAGAGGGTAGCCATCTTTGAAATTTCTATAAACTAAATTTTTATTGAAGATTATTAGTTGAAATTCCAAGTGATAATATTTAAATTCCCGTCAGCTTGAACTTTTAACTCCTTTCTACCTTTTGTTTTGTGTGGAGGAAGAACTTTCGTTATGAAAGCCTAATTTTCTTACCTTCTCCTCCTCCATCAGTATTTGAGTACGAATATTATTGGCGAAATTTAGGTTTGGTAACATTGAAATTTTGAATATTTAATATTTTGAGTTAAGTACCAAAAAATCTTGTAAAACCATGATCTCGGAATGGAATTCAGCCCTTACTAAACAAATATTATGAACTTTAGGCTGCTAACAGGGCAAAGATGTAATTATAATTACATATTCTCGACGATGTAAAAGTGTAAAAAGGAAATCTCGATCCCTCATCCCCTCTTAACCTGTTTTATGGAATTATTTTTGATTCGAAAATGGAAGGGGTGAAGGAATCGACAGTCGATATTTTTGTGTTATATGTTCATTAAGTCACAGGCCGGTAGAGCCATGTTAACTGAGTTTCGATAAAATTTTAAATAAATAATTTCTATCTTCTGACCCAATGTTCTAAATTTTGAACTAAAACAATGCCTGTTATGTGTTACGTGTTTGCACTGTTTAATTGTACCAGTGAGCCTATTTTTCACCCATATGAACTTTACTTTTGACATTTTTGTTTTAACCCAAATTTCTGTATGAGTGAAAAATAGGAGCATTTTATCTGTACAGAACGCACCTTGTAATTAATGTAATATTATCTATATATTTTATAATTCAATAAGTTAACTTCACTCTGTTTATAATTTTTTTTTCTCTCCAAAATTTTAACTTAACAAACTTCGATTAATTTAACTATGGTTATATTTTAATATAGTTGGCACGCTGTAAATGCTTGATGTTAGTTGATGAAAAACAGCTGTCTGCTGTATTGAAAAGGATGTCAGCAAGTTTTGTTAAAAATGTTAAGGTAATATAAATTTTTGGACAGGAAAGTTTATAATAAAATAATAGCAACAAAATTTAAGAACATGTTTAATTTCTTGAGAATAACGATTGGGCTATAGAAATTATGCTGTTATTTAAGTTGGTTGAAATTCTTGTGTAATAGTAAAGCTATTACATGCTAAATATTAGCGTGTTGCAATCCAACGTGGAACTCTTCCTAGTTCAGTGGTATGACCTACCCAAGGTGAGATTTCTGTTTGAGAGGATATGGATTTCGTTTGCACTTTCTTTTCCATCAACCTATACTGCATATAGTGTTACGGATGTAAGTTGTCCCTTGTACGTAACTTAATTAGATTAGGTTCGATGGTTATTATTTCCTATTTTTTTTT
>JAGDQP010011791.1:7976-21509 GCA_022664845.1 Lepisma saccharinum
TGTATTCTTTCTTGATATTTTATGAATTTTTGAAAATAAAAAAAAATCGCATTTTATGCCCAATATCTCCGGTGAGAAAAAAAATTAAGTTCTTCTTACGTTTTACATTCGTCAGGAGAAACTACTGTAGAAATTTCAACTTTGATATTTGAGTTTGAAGGAACTTACAGATTTGCTAATTGGAGATGAATAATGCTTGTACGTGCTATAGTTACTCGTATAAAGAATAGTTCTGAAAATAAATATTCTTTATTACTATCACAATTACGATTTTACTACTGATGATTAGTGAAATGCTTAAGTATTAACAGATGAAGACAGACAGCTGTATAAACGCTTCACACACACACACACACATGGAGCAGCCATGTTACCAACTGAACACTGGATATGTGCTCTCTTACAAGGATATTTCAGGATCTACTGTACGTATTAATATCTTTCTTGGGCACTCTGGTGCGGTAAAAAATAGCCAAATTTGCACCAAATTTGTAGCTCTCTTCAAATTCAAATATCAAAGTTCATTTTTTTACCGTAGTTTCTTCTGACATAAATGTATAACATGTGAAGAAATTTGATTTTTATATTTTGTTCCAGCAGAGATATTGAAAATCCAATATGCACAAAATACGATTTTTGGATTTTCAAAAATTCATAAAAAATTAAGGAAATTATAAACATTGATATACATCCATACATTGATATCTTAATAGTGCACAAAAAACCAACTTTGATATTCAATCTCTTCCAGGCGAGAAAGCGTCCTAAAAAGCGGAACTGTTTCTATTTCAACAATCACATTTGGATACCATTTTGACCAGTTCGATTACGTTTTAGGATTTTCGTGAAGACAACTAAAATTATCAAAAGGAAAGAATTGTGTTTGTTTGAATGTCCTATGACAAACGAGTCTCGCATATACTACATTTTCCGTAAAAATCTGCTAACACAAATTTTGGTATGCGCCGTAATAAAAAAAAATGGCTGCCATTAATTAATAGATTGGAATAAAAACAAAATAATACTAGTTTTGAACTATTCTGATATAAGGGGATAAAATATTTTTAAACAATATTTTTTGAAAGGGGTCTAGCAGCTAAGTTGCATGATTTCATATGGATTGACCCACAGACATTGTGTACGAAGTGCTTGAAACAGTATATCTACTGTTTTATCCCAATTTTCATTTGGGGGGCACGCTCCCCCTGTGTGTAGCTTAATGTAACCCGACACAACTATAAATAATAATAATAAATAAGCATATAACAGACATGATTAGAGCAATAACGTATCACTCAAGACAACTTAGAAGTAATTATGAATTTATTTGTATCTTGTAACCAAACCTAAGCTAACCTAAATGAGGGAATTGCATAATCCATTCAAGATACTGCAATTTAAGAACTTGGAAACCTTCTGTTGCTGTATTCTTGCTGGTTATTTCTCATTGAAACATACAAACTCCCGAGTAAACACATACGAGATGTGAAACTCTGCCGACAACAGCGTTGGGGGTCGATTTATACCGGATGTGAATCAGCAAAAGCAGCTGCTGGCGTGCGTGCATGTATCTGTAAAAGGGATAAACGTTGTTCATAAGATTGTTTTGGCAGTATCGTGATCACGCAACTGAATCTTCTAATTGTAAGAGTAAGGTTTCCTTTTAAAGGTAGACACTTTTAAGATATACAACATTTTCAGATTGTTTTAAGTGCTCTTAACTCTCTGTGTTTACGACTGAATCCAAAGAAACACAAAATGCAAATCTGCAAAAGCATGCGAAATATGCACGTAGATAAAAAACACAGCAATATTCTCTTCAATCAGACTTTTCTTCGCGTGCATCAACAGTCGTTGAACGGCGCAGGAAGAGGAAGTTAAAAATAGGCCAGCTGCTTGGGTATGAGAAGACAATCATTCTCTGACAGCTAGCTAATCACGTATTGTTTACGCAACCTACTTAATTATTACTATAATTCCGTGACAAGCGCAATAGATTGGTGAACGTTTCAAATCCCCTTCGATAAAAGAAAGAAATTGTGGTCAATGATAGAGTGACTTCTTTAAGCAAATGGTTAAAAATGTAAGATGAGAGAAATGTCTGAAAAAATATTTTACATCATTGAAAAGGGTACTATAGAGACTTGCGACGAGAGACAAGATGAGCACCCAAGGCTGAGCCATTCTCGCGCATGCGCATTACTTCTTATAAGTAAATATTACTTCCAAGCAGTTGCTCCCACTTGCCAAATTAGCGTATTGGCAGCGTATCGGAAAACTAATCCAAGGAACCCGGCATCGAACCCTGGTGCAGTTTTTTTTTCTTAATGAAAATTACTTTTCACTTTTATATATATATATATATATACAGGGGCTGGACAAAAAATCTAAAAACACGTCATACAGGACACGTAAGTGTGGCCCGCCACTGTACACCACGTGTTGCTGTTGCCGATCGTGTTTTGTTTTCAATGTGTCATGTGCACCTTCCTTCCGTCAGCAGTACCCAGTTCACCTGTGAGTGTCGTGGTGTGCAAGTGGTGCGGTAAAATGGGCGACCTGACAGACTTCCAAAGAGGCATGATCGTTGGTGCCCGTCTGGTTGGAGCTTCAGTGACAACAGTGGCGACCATTGTGGGGGTATCGACAGGCACTGTGTCCAATGTCACGAGGGCATACACAATGCATGGGCAAACTACGTCTGCAAAGCACAACAGTGGTCGAAAGACAATCCTGTCCGATAGGGACAGGAGGGCATTAAAACGGATTGTAGCAGCTAGAAAGCAGACCACTGCAATGAAAATTACGTCTGAACTCAATTCCGGCCTACAGAACCCGGTTTCATCAAAAACAGTGCGACGGGAACTTCATAAAATGAAAATTCATGGCAGAGCCGCGATCGCCAAACCTCTGGTCACAGCAGTAAATGCGAAGCGGCGTATCCAGTGGTGCAAGGACCACAAGGAGTGGACGCTTGATCAGTGGAAACACGTAATGTATTCCGATGAATCGACCTACACCTTGTTTCCAACAACCGGTCGTGTTTACGTATGGAGAACACCGTCGCAGGCCTATGATCCAGACTCTACGCCCAACTGTAAAGCATGGGGGTGGTTCTGTTACAGTATGGACAGTGATATCGTGGTTTTCTGCAGGTCCCATCATAGCCCTGCATGGAATGATGAATGCTAAGGCGTATGAGGCCATTTTGGGGGACCAGGTTCTACCCATGGCCCACACATTGTTCCCGGGATAGTGATGGCATCTACCAAGATGATTTGGCACTCTGTCACGCTGCAAAAACGGTGCAATCGTGGTTTGAGGAGCATGACCAGGAGCTATCACACCTTCCCTGGGTCCCACAATCACCAGATCTGAATATCATTGAGCCATTGTGGTCTGTGTTAGAAAGGCGTGTTCGGTCTCATTACCCTCCACCATCATCCCTTAAGGAACTGGAGCATGTTTTGGAGGAAGAATGGTACAACATTCCACACACCACGATTCAGGAGCTGTATACGTCCATTCCACGTCGGATCCAAGCTGTTTTGGACGCAAAAGGAGGCCCCACACCATACTAGGTATGATTTTCACACTTTTTCAAACGTTTTAGATTTTTTGTCCAACCCATATATATATATATATATATATATATATATATATATATATATAGGAAATTTAGTAAATTAGTGAACAAACGCATGTGGAGGTTAGGTAAGTCAGCTTCGGTATTTTTATTGCATACACGATTAACTCGTGTTTTCACAAGGTGCCGTTCTTGTCGCTAGTCACAAGTCTATAGAGACGTCAACTAGGGAGTACTATGGTAATCAACAGTTAGTTCAATGGCGTGGGATAAAATAAATCTTGAAAAAGAACGGTATTAGTAGAAATACACAATAACTCAAAAGAGCGAAATTTCGCTCGATTTGAACGGAAAGAGGGACCACTCTTCTACATTGAATTTTCATTACAGAAACGATGAGAAATTTCCGCTCGAGAAAGATGGGATTTATGGTAGTCCATTTCAATGGAAATGTAGACATATTTTTTACGTGAATTTTCGTCTATTTAAATAAAGTTTTCATCTTTTGAACACGAAAACAACGCAATATAATGTTGAAAATGTAAAAAGATGCAAAAGAGTTGTTCATAAGTTGTAAGAAAGAAAAGTAATGTACCTGTGAATGAAAAAAAGTAAATTTTGAAAAATGAAACTGGGGGAGATTTGAACCCGGTATCTTCCGGACAGTTATGCAACGTCATAACCCCCTCCGCTAGTCGTCTAATAGGGATAATACGCCTTCGAAATGCTTTATTACGTCTCGCCAGGTATTCGAGAACAAAGTTCAAAGATTTCTTGCACATATATCTTACACCTGATGTCTTCTGCTATATATGTTTCGAACATAAAAGTTTTAAAGTTTCCTATATTGTTATTCTTAACTAAACGCAACGCTATAAAATTTCGCAGTATAGCTTTCGATAACCTTTGCAGTTACAAATGGCGGAGAACAAACTTAATGAGTAGCCATAATCCATGATGCATTGCAAATCACTTTCGAAAAATGAAATATAAACCACTCTAAAAAAATAAAAGTGAGGAAATCGCTGTTTCAAGTTTGAAGAATCAATGAGAAATCGCTCTTCCAAGTTTGAAAAAATAAATTACATCCAAAAGAGTGGAAATGCATTTAGAAAGAGTACATTTTCCATCCAAAGCGAGTGTTTTGTTAGAAACTACTCTTTTCAAATGAAAATTCCGCTCTACAAAAGAGCCAGCTCTATTTCCGCTCTAAAAGAGTAAAAAAAATCCGCATATTTGATTTAGTGTGTAGCTGTGTATAATCGCAAATGAAACTACGTGTAAATGTAGTGAATCCACAAGGAGACTAAAACCCCGTACCGGAAAGGCTATTCGTGCATATCCCTACTGGAAAGGCATCGGAGAGATATTGTGTAGTACATACTACCAAAAGAACAAGGTGAAATAAAACAATGGGACACAAGCAATTTTTATTTAATTAAGAGATTTGAATCCTTTCGGTTCCAGAGATGAAGTGATTTTCACAAATTCAGTTACACTTATAAACTCAGATTAAGGTGAAAAAGCACATTCCGCCATATCAAATTAGTTACAATTCGACATTTTGTATAAAACAGACATCAAAATATATTTCATATATTACCAAGAGTATCATTTAGATTTATCATAATTTTCAGGAAGTTAATATTTATTAAATAATCATTGTTTATTTGTAAAAAAAAAAGTTCCATTATAATTATTAGTAAGTTATATTTATACGCCTTCAAAACAACCTCACATTATCTATCATGCTTTTTAAGAATATTTAGACCAAGAATTGGAAACAAGCTAGCAACAATCTTTAAGTATGTCATAGTATTTGGCGTTAATAATGGAGTGAATTGATGTCAATAAAAATGCATGATATATAAATATCAAAAAAGGAATAAAAGAAACTTTATACAAAACAAAGAAGATAAGTGACGTAATCATTTATAACCTACTCGCAGGTAGGTGACCTCACACTATAATGACTGACTAATATGTTAAGTTAGAACCAGACACAACTATCAGTAAAAATATCCAGCTTCTGGATAGAACGCAAAATGTTCTGAATTTTAAGACCCAGAGTTTATGTCAGTTTCAAAAGGCGAATTGTCTCATTGTCAGACTTGTGATGGACTTACGTGATATCTCAATAATGACTTGTAAAATTAGAAAAAAAAATGAGTTTAAAGATGACATAACTATAAAGACTATTGAATATCACTGTACTTGAGTATAAATGATTTCGGGATCAGAAGTGGAAATGGGGAAAGCATATGGAGAGCGGTGTACTCATAGTTATCCAAAAATATAATTTTGAGGTATATACAGATAAAGTTTGACACAGCATATTTTTAGTTTTACACATTAATTTCCACCTTTGTTTAGGGTTTACAAATTGATATCATTTTCATCAACATATTTTAATTTTTCAGGTTGTTATTAAGGAAATTACTAACTAATTAACTCTATGGCTAATTCATCTCAACAGTAAGAAACAACTGCCATTAGCAGGGTTAGGATTTTTAGGTGTGAAATATGGCAAGTTAGATAGAAACCAGTGTGTGAAATGTTGCCTCCACTATCCAGTTGAAAATGGAAGCAAGTTTCCAGCACTTTTTTTTTCTTTTTTGGGACCTTTATCCCATTTTCTCTCCACTCTGCCCACAATCCTCTTTTCCCCCCTTTAATTGATGCATATTTTTATAATTTAATCTACTTTTTCGCATTTGGATTGCAATTTGTATTACCTATCATGACAGTGAACACGAGATTGAATGCAAAGCACACCTGTAGCGAACAATGAAGAATCCCGCTCGCTGATACTTGTTAAAAGTAAGTTGGCTTTACTTGATATTTTTGTAAGACTAAGGTTGTAATGATTTTAAGGTAGTTTACGTCAGCCGTGAGCCGAGTGCACAGATATCGTGTAGGGAATCTACTAATGTATGTTCATTTCATTCTTTCTTTATGCATGTAATTTCACTGGAATCACTGTTCTCTTGTTAGTGAATGTAAATTTCTAGCTTAACAAGATTAGTGCAAGATTTCGTCGTGCGAAACGTGTTCAAATCCCGATTTTTCGTCCTGAGTCAGGAATTCCAGCAAGATTTCATCGAAACTGGTATAACTGTTTATTAGGGTGGGCCAATTGGGGTTCGAGTTGTCATCAAAAGTTTTGCATTGGTACCAAATAAAGCCATGCCAAATATGGTCATCCTAAAACAATATTTAACTGGGCCCCTGGACAACTAAAGGGTCTTTTTTTTTTCAAAACAAGGAATGAAACAGAATACCAATTACCTCATTTTGGAGTTCGAGTAGTTATGAAAAGTTGTGCATTGGTACGAAATTTAGCCATGTCAAATATGGCCTTTCTTGGTCGTCAAACGTTTTTGGTCGTTTGGAAACAAATTTTCGCCGGCTCCGGGGTTCGGCTAGATATTTTTTGATCCGGCGAACAAACGTAACATAATATTTCTACAACTTTTGAACGCTACTCAAACTCAAATTTTAAAAAAATACGGCTCTTTTCAAAATTATCTTTTTCTCGGCCCCCCGGGGCCCGGGTAAATATTTTTTGATCCAGCTGTATTTGGGGCAACCAAACATAACATAACATAACATAACATAACATTCTGTAACTTTTGCACGGTACTCAAACACAACTTCTTAACATTTTTTTTTTCGGGGGAGCCCAAAACGGTCGAATATTTTTTTCTTTTGAAATTTGAGTTTGAGTAGCGTGCAAAAGTTGTAGAATGTTACATTGTGTTTGTTCGCCGAAACACAGCCAGATCAAAAAATATCTAGCCGGGCCCTGGAGCCCTTAAAAAATTAGTTTGAAAACGGCCAAGAAGGGCTACATTTGACATGGCTAAATTTCGTACCAATGCACAACTTTTCGTAACTACTCGAACCCCAAAATGTGGAAATTGGTATCATATTTTTATTCCTTGTTTTGCAAAAAACAATTGGGTCCTTTAGGGGACAGGGGCCCGGTTGAATATTATTTTAGGACTGCCATATTTGTCATGGTTTTATTTGGTACCAATGCACAACTTTTGATAACAACTTGAACCCCAATATCTGACAAAAAAAAATCGGCCTACGGTACTGTTTATGTATTACGTACGGTGTACGATGCACTGTTTGCGATTCAAGGAATCACGTTAAATGAAAAACGCCAGTGAGGCCGCATACAACAATATTATGTCCATCTTGAAGAATCAAAGGAACAAGACTATTCCTAGAATTCCGACAGCCTCTATTAGAAAATGTATTTGAGCAATGTTCTTCGAGGATCCCAAATTCAGAGGAATTTAACATCGATATGTATGCAGCTTTTAGGAATTCCATTCTGTGGCTTAGCAATCAGAATTTCCTGGAAACAGCCCCAGCGGCCACCCATCCTGACAGAGATTTTTCCAGGATTTTTTTAATCATACCAGCCAAATGCTGGGGATGGTACGTACCTAAGAACTAGGCCCTGGTCGACTAGCTTCCAACATCTTTCCCACCACCTTAAATCGGCCTGGGCCTGAGATGCCCAATGTACATTGCATTATTCTTGTGAGGTATATATAGAACAGCTTATATTTTTCCTTCCTCTGGTGAAAGATGTAAACCTAATGTATACAGTTGTCTCTGAACCTATAATTTGTACTAATAACTTATTGGGTAATTTTCAAATATACCAGACCAAACCTTTTTGCACCTTTTTTGGTATTATTTTAGCGCCTTTCCCCTTCCTTTTTCTTCTATGAAAACGCCCCTAAAAATCCGAACCCTGACCATTAGATTGTATTCTGGAGAAGATCAAGCCAGTTTTCAACACGAACATCCACCATTCGAAGATCTCTTCTTATATTGTCCTCCCAACAACGTTTTGGTTTCCAACGACCTCTCCTCATTCTATCCTGCTTCCCAATCACGATGGAATATAATCTTCGTTTCTTCCCCGTCCGAGCTGCATGGCGTGCCCCTTTCTGTTTTCTTCTGCCTTCGGTTACAGCTTCTTTTTTTTTTTTTTTTACGTTCACCTGTTAATAGGCCTATTCCCTCATAAACTTCTATAGCACATTGCAGTGGTGCTACTTTGTAGTGAAACTGTATTAAATATACATCATCCGCGTGAACAGCTGGCTCAAACCACTCAATATTATGCTTTTCTTTTCTTTTCTTTTTTTCTAGAATCGCATATTCTAATTTAAAGTTAAAGAAAGACTAGTTTTGATCTTGTTTCGATCAGCTGCAGATCTCGAAATTATCTGCTATCTTATTACCTATACATTTTCTGCTTATGAGGTCGTTGAGACACATCCTCAGTAACTGAACAAGATTTCTGGGTTCCAAGTCGTACCAGGATATTATATAGTTTCCTCTCTTGCTAGAACCATTTGTTATATTAAAATCAATGAAACAGGGTGAACTGTCCCACTCTATTCCCATTTTTTCTCTAATGTATGGCTCAAAGCAAAAATCTGGTCCAAAATAGATGTATTATATTTAAATTCACATTGATGATCTCCAGTTATGATGGACGGCAGCCTGGCAGACTAGACCAGCACTGTTTTGGTCTACTATGCCCTTTCAACAAATACACATACTAAATTAGCCAGACTCATTGTGCCCACTTAATTAACAGGGCAGCTGGTCTACTTTGGCAGCTTAAAATTTACACCATTACCAGAAACTTCGTACACACAAATCAATTTCGGTAAATTTTGTATTTGGTCTAGTCTGCCTTGTCACGTTTTAATCTACGTATATGCTTAGACGTGTTAGTAGAATATTGCTCAAAACTTTGTAATGCGTTGGGAGTAACGAGATGCGTATATAATTATTAATCATCAGACTTATTCCCTTTTAGGTCTCTTGATAGTAAATCTATAGCAAAAGGGAACTATTATTCCAGCTCATGGTGTTCAAGTATGACGTTGTAGATTGCCAATCACAAATGCATTGGGATGTGACGTCATTGGAGGGACATTGAGTTACATTGAAATTCTAATTAAGGTATAGCAGGCGAAGCCTACCCTTCAATGCAAACTATCCAGAAGTCATCTATATAGCATGCAGAAGTCATCTTGACAAATATTTACATGTTAATATCTCGGGTTTTTAGGAGAGCGCGAGGAAAACAAAAACCTATCTGGAATATATCAGCAAAAATTAGTCGAAACGCGGTGATAAACCGACCCCTCAAGCGACACCCCGAAAATATGAAAATGCTCCAAACGGATCAAGTACCCTATATTCGTGTTCCCCATGTTAACAGAGACCCCGTAGGTGGCCACGTAAGCTTATTTTTGCGCTCCGACGCCTAAATTCCGAGGTATCGCATTTTGTGTTTTATGTTAAAAAACTCGGTCGGGTGCCATATATGATTTTTGAAACTGCTTTAGTTCGTTTGGAATTATGCTAAAGGCTTGAAATTAACGTAATTTTAAAGTGGTGAAAGTGTACGTGCAGGAACAAAGGAAAGTTGTCGGGGGACAGGGGTGTTTGCAGTCCCGTAAACTTACATGAAATTTCCCTAACAGTTAAATAACGGTAAAAGCTAAATATAAACGCTAACCATTGAGATTCCGTAGGAACCCTGTTGTTAGCGTTCCCAGCTTACGCCAAAATATATATATCATGAAACATGAGGTGTAGAGCCATACATGAGATGTCATCCGAAATATCTTAGCTAGGCTTGCTCAGAGCCGCAGAAACAGTCTGAATTGGTGTACTAACTCAGTGTTGCCAGCACATTTTAAAAATATACCCAATTATTCAAATTGTTTCCATTTAGTTTTACCTAGCTGCGCCAAACTTGGCATAAACATTATTCAATACAAGCATTGTAGATTTTCCCGAACCTAAGCACAGCAGTTGTCAGTGTTGCCAGCCTATTTTACAAAAATTAATGCTCGCGTGGCTAAAATGTTATCAAGGGACCGCACTCTTTGCGATTGTGACTGAGTAGAATAGCAGCTCTAACTAGTTTTATAAGCCGGAACTGTTACTGAGGTTTTCATTCCTTTAGAAGTTCCCTCTTTCTCCATATAGCACTTACCAATTTATTTAGTTCGTTCACTAGTGCTGTTCCTCATGCTTTAATTAATTCTGCTGGATTGTTGCCAATTCTATGTTATTTTTCAAAAATCACCTTTCTTGTTGCGATTTTGACCTCAATCTCGCTAGGTTCGGGTATACACGGTTCTACGGTATACCAATCCTACTGTTTGTTCTCCGGTGTGTAAATTAAGAAGTTAGTCGAAATCACTTTTCCACACATCGAGACTTTTAATCAGATCCGCTAGATCTCCATGTTCACTTTAAACCATCTCGAGCCTGGGCTGATACCTCTTTGTATAGGTCTCATGTTATTTGCCCTAGCGCTTTCCTCTATCTCTTTAACTTCTGCGTTAGACATTTTCGCTTTTATTTTCTAAACTTGCGTGTTACGTTGCGCTTAAAATCAGGCAAGTTACTGAAAAATAATAATTACAAACAACTTACAAACTTGGTAAAGACAATGTTAGTGTAAGATTTAGATTAATTGAAAATCGTGTTGGTAAGACAGGATGAAACTTGATTAATTGTGATCCAAGAATGAACGTGTGGGAGAAATATCGACGGAACGGCATACACGAGACGTGTAACACATTTACATAGTAATTCTGAACAATATTTTCTAGTGTTTTACTGACAAGTTTAAGAAAGACTTATTTCTTCATTTTTCCATTCTCGAATAATAATGACTCGGGTGAGACTTTTTTTGGGTTAGAGAAAAAATCGTTATGGAAATGCAGCAAGGGTGAAAGAACATTCGGTTTAACCTATATATTTTTTTCAAGGCAAAGAAAAACGTTTTTATCTCATCTAAACTAGCAAATGAAGAAGAAAAATTTTGATAGAAGAAAACTAGCGGAGGAAAACATGAAAGTAAAACTCGCACGAAGAAATTACATATAGAAATAGAGTAGAGCTTCTCGACTGAGGTGAGCATTGGCTACTGCAATTCCTTATTATTCCTAGATCCATGTTACCCTTTTACTTTCATCTAGCTATTTCTCGAGTGTGAAAGTTTACTTGAAAACCTTCTGGCATTTGCATAAGATACAAAATTTATTGTCATCATTTACTGATAAGGGAATTGAATTTCTCCCTCAAAGGCCTGTCTTAAAGTTACGAATATTATAGAAAAGCACGCAAACTTAATGAGTACCTGAGTGAAATTTCCATGTCACAGACGAATATTCTTTTCCACTTTTTTTTTCTTTTTTTATCTAACCATGGACCGCGATAAAAAAAAATTACATGCCTTCCATTGTTCGCGTATTTTATTGAGATTTGTTCCGAAATTTCCGCTACACAAAGGCCAACTATGTAGTTACAATAAAGATTACAATGTCATAAGTCGCATGCATGTCCTTGTGTAATTGCAAATTAGACTGTGTTAACTAAAACTGTTATTTAAATATGACACCTTGATGTATGGCACCTCATTTTCTGCTGATAAATATGTTTTAAAAATTGTTTGCGTGACCTTTGTGTGATGAAGACGGGACGTTTGTTTTTTCACACATTCTGTGTTACATTTGCTTACGACGTATACTGGGCATTTTCAAGTGTAGCTACAGTACTTCATTGTAAGCATCGATTGACATAAAAAAAAGACCTTATTTTGTATGGACCATCTTAGAAACTGTGACTTCGGCTCACCAAGATTAAATAAGTGTAAGTTTAATACTTAAAATCCACAAACTTCAATGCATCGAGCATCAATGCATCAGCCCTAGTATTTTCAGTTTCGGCGTATACAACAAAAATTGTAGGAGATAAAAGTGAATTTGCAGAATTTCTATCGATATTTAATTGTAGAAGTTTTAAGTTGTGGCGAGGAGGGGGAGAATTTGAGAGGTCACCCACCCACCCCCAATACGAGAGTCTAACAGAATCTCTGGTTAATATAGTTCTTGAATTATTTGAGGCTATGGTCTTTGGGAATTTTTGGCTCAGGGCAGGATGAGGTAGAGGAAAGAAGGTAGTGTCTAATTTGAAGGTATCATACTGGTATAAACCTTGTGTGACTGATACAATTTTGAGAAATCCTATCAGTATGACTGGGCACGAATCCATGACCTTCTGAATGCAAAGTCAATCCATGACCTTTCAGATATCAACTAACACGATGTGGAAATAGCTAAAACTGTGTGAATAGGAATGCTAATTGGAGTGAATAAAATCACAGCCAGCATCAAAATTGGAAGCGAAGTAGTACAACAGCTACAGGTATCCATGAAATAACGCAAGTAAAGACATGAATTGTGAAGAATAAACAGCAATAGTGAAAGAGTCATTCACTAGAAAGAAGAGAGATTTCTTTGAGCTGATGGACAAACAGTTGGAGGATTTTCTTTACGTCCAGTATAGCGTTATATGGAGCAGAAATGTGAACTCTACGAAAATATTATGAAAGTAGGTTGGAAGCCTGTAAAATATAAACATGAAGAAGAATGGACAAATCAGCTGAACACAGAAGATGAGTAAACACAGAAAGTGTTGAAGAGAACAGCCAATAAAGGGGTAATACTGGGGACAATGAAGAAAAGATAAAAAGGCTTCTAAGGTCGTTGGTTAATCAGAGATTGTTTACTGAAGGATGCAGTTTGAGTAAAACTGATCTAGAGACTGGGAACAATATCGGGCGAGTGCGCATGCGTAATACAATCGCGCGTGATAACGTACACGCACAGTGTAAATACAGCTTCCAAATCGCTGTTTTGCAACCCGCTATCGTAGCTACATAGCTAAGACGTCGACTTATAATAGAGTAGTAGACGCGGGTTCGGAACTCGCCGGTTGAAGTTTTTTCTTTCAAAAACAGTTTATTATGCTCATATCTATTATAAATATATTTGTAATCAAGGATTAGGTTAGATTAGAAAATCAGATACGTTTTTTTTTTT
>JAGDQP010011791.1:21909-52079 GCA_022664845.1 Lepisma saccharinum
GATCCAGCTAGGTTCGGGAATCCACGGTTCTGCGGTATGGATTTCAAATTTCTCTGTTTGTTCCCCGTTGTGTAGGCTACATTAAGAAGTTTGTCATAAAATCAAATCAAATACATAAAATTTTATTTTATTTTCTGTGCAATATACAAAACTATATTTCATATTCAATAAAGCACATTTCTCTACTTATGGTAATATTAGTATCGTATATGAAAAACAGACATCCTTAGAAATCTCGTTAAGGGTCTTTTGTCTTTCTCTTTGTCTTTTTACTAGCTATCGCGGGTTCGAATCTCAATGTTCATGCCCATTGCGAATTCGTTTATTTATTGACATTTAATAATTAAATTAGATATATTAAACAGTTCTACAGTCTATCGTCTATAATATTTGACATTTTAAAGTCAGTTATGGATTAGTTGCTATGGTTACAGTCCGCCATATGCCGTCAGTCACTCTATATGCTCTAGTCACAGTAATTTTTTGATGTGATTATCACTGCCAATTTTGAATTTTGTATTAATAAACATTGTAACACTATGGATTATATCTGTGGAAATTTTATTGTGCTTCAGTCCGAAAATCCTTTGAAATTGTGTAGTTTTAACACTAGTTATTTCAGCGGCTTTCTTCCCTTAAGCCGCCATCTTGCCAATCCTCTCGTTAAGGGTAATGTGAGAATTCGTTCTTTCCCATATTCTGTGAAAAAAGAAAAGAAAAGAAAAGAAAAAAATGTTCGTACAAAATCACTTATCTCTACTATATTAGGAATATAATTTCTTGCACTTTAATTTATCCCTTGCTTTATAGGGCCTACTATTCTATTTCGTTATAAGTGGAATACAATGTAATTTTTTCAATGACCACTCTTGTTACTCTTCAAGGCAACGTTCTCATCCACACTTTAGCCACGTATGCTTTTTTTTTTATCCAGTGGTGTTTCATGTTTAGGAATATTTCAGAGTAACCTTTTAAAAGCGCCAAGAGATTTCTTTTGCGTTTTTGGAGGTTCTGTTTACAGTTCCAGTGTGAGTTTTGCACATGCGCAAAAAGCAAAAATAATTTCTTATCGTAACCGAACATTCAATTCTGATTAAATGTTTGCATAATTTAGCAGAAATGATAAATATTCTCAATAAATGGAAATTCCGATCCCTAATTGACGAATAGAGTGTAATTAAAACATGGCGTAAATCGTAAGAGTAACTTCGTTTATATTTTCGGGGCTCGGGCAACGTATTTCTGACCATGTATACTGTTTTCATTAGTACTTTCTTATCACTGGCAGTTTAATCCAGGCAGTAAGACGCTGGACCACTCGTGTTCAAATCTCTCTTCAGGCATTTACTTTTCCCACTGAAAACTAAGAAGTATTTCTGGAAACTGCAAGTTGGCAGGTTTTTCGTTTGGGAGAATTTCTAAATGAGTTGTATTACAGTAAGATTTCAAAATTTAAATCATGTCTACTTCAGAAACGGATAGACCTGAAAACGTACTCAACAACAACTATATAAATTTCGAAAAATTTCTCAAGGTTTTTTTTTTTTTTAATCTCACATTGTGCTCTCTTTTGTCATTTTAATTATAAATACAAACGGAACTGCAGTGGAAGATTAGGTCTCTTATACAGAAAGAACGTTCGAAATGCCTTTGAATATCCAAGTAGCTGTTTAAAAATTCATGAGTGCGTATTGATCACCTGTTAGACTATTCAACGCGTAACCTTGGTGAAGTCGATTGCGTGCTAAAAGCCCCTTCAGATAATTCCGTCCTTCTTCGTTCATAATTTACATGTTAGAATCATTCTGGATTTTTTTTAAGACGACCCTGACGACACTTCAGCGTTGACGTTGATGTCTGTACATACTAATTTCTGTGATGAAGTGCATCCGTTTTCGCAACAAAATAAGTTAAAGTGTCCTCTTTAAAAGGTTTAGCTGTCTTATTGGCGAAATGTGGCTACTTTTCTCTTCAGACCAGGAGGGTTATAAGAGTCACCATTAATAAAACAAAGAGTTCCAAAAGTGTTAAATAAAAGATTGCTGGCTATTAATTTTAGTCAATTTATCACATTTAGACAGTTCGGCGAAACTTAAGAGTTTCTAATATCAACTGTAAATTTTCCTTACTAGAGATTTTTTTAAATTAAAATATACGAGGAGCATCGAAAAACTTCGTGTCCCGACCCTCTTGTCACTAATTCCCAAACTTGAAATTTGTTGTATATTTAGGCTAATGTTTAGTAGGCAGGGTGGGCAAAGAGCAGTTCTGTAACTCTTCTGTTTCCCTCTTTATAGGGTCATTTATAAGGCAATATCATCATTCAACGAAATGGAGAATTACACCGCAGCAGATTCATGAGGACATGGTATAGACATTAGATGATTCTGCTCCTGCGGCTGCATACTCCACCATTAAGAAGTGGTAACGTTAATTCTCCTGTGGAAGGCTGTCATGTGATGACGTAGACCGCTTTGGACGCCTATCAGCATTTATCACCGAGCGAAAACATCCAGTGTGTGAAACAATTGACTAAAGGAGATCGGTGTTACTCCATTGCAGCACTAGTAGACATTATTGGCATATCGCGTGGCAGCATTCGTTCCATTTTACTGAACATATTTGTCTGGCACTGATGTAATGGAGGGTATACCCACCTCAGTTTTTAGGCATCACCGTATACCATGAAGTATGGAGATATATGGTAATGTAAGCGAGACGTTTCTTTACCACGAGCGAAGCGTATACCCATCTAACATTTTACCATTACACCCCTGCGGTCTGAGTAAAGTGAGTGGTCGTTGAGTACCAGGGTTGCAAGTACCAATTTGGCTCCTCTTCAAGAGCATCCTCAAGCCTGTTGATCCAGAATTGTTACTGAGGATGAAACGTGGTTAAATTATTTTCAGCCTCAGACGAGAAAACAGGACATGATGTGGAACCATCCATTGTCACCAAAGCCACAAGTTTCACTTTCCTCCATTTCGCTGGGTGATGACACCTTGCATTATAAATGACCCTATAAAAAAGAAACAGAAGAGTTATAGAACTAATCTTTGGCCACACTGCTCACAAAACATTAGCCTATAAATGTACAGCAAATTTCAATTGAATCTGAATTGTATGGCCTTTAGCCCAGGCCGGGATAGAGAGGGGAAAGAATTCGGGAAGGTGTCGGCCAGAGCCTATATTTAATGTGCAATCCCAGCCTATGCCTGATGTGACTGTGGAAAAACCTCAGTCAGGATGGTCGGTCGCTGGGATCGAACTCACGACTTCCCGAATGTTACGTCAACGCTCTACCACTGAGCTACGGCGGCTCGGTACTTCAAATTTCAAGCACAGAAATCAGTGGCACGTGGGTTGGGACACGAATTTTTGGATGACCCTCGTATTTACACCAAATGAGAGTTGTTGTTTTTTTAAACCTAAAATAGAGCACAGTCTTACTCGTATCTCGAATCATTTGATCGAAAACAGAAAAGTCTTAAGACGAAATCGGAAAACACCAGAATCGAAATTTACTGAGGTTAAAAACGTATTGCAAAGATTTGGAAGTTATTAAGCTGAACAGTTGATATGAACTTTAAAATTCGTCTTTTAAACAAAAAATAATATCGAGGAAAGTAACCTTGGAAGTTGCAACTCCCAATCGAATTCGCTTTGACCTTCCAACTGCAAATTAAAAAAAAAATCGTTGAAACTCGTTACGGTTAAAAGGAATTATGCATAGAAGTGCTTCTAAAAGCTGCGGTCATTTTGTTTTCCCTTTTTCGGAGCCAAATGATCAATAAACAAGAAGACACGACAGGTCAGCTAATGATAGGGTATAACATAGTTAAAGACAATAAATTGACTTAACGTTTCATCGATAAAACTGAGCAACAAGAAAGGCAAAAGAAAGCAAACAGAAACGTGAACGCTTTACGTGACAATATGGAAGTCACAGAAATATGTTTACAACATGATTTCCTTCAATCAAAATCATAATTCATGCGTGAGGCTTACCTGAACGTTAACTGAGATAGCAATCTAACAAGTTCTTCACCAATATGATTATTTTTTTTACTAGATTAGGGTTATTTAAGATTGTTCCTTTACTAAATTATTTATAGGAAACGCAAAAACAGGTCCAAAGAAACATAATAAGCTATTTTAACACTCAAGTTTTGTTATGAAGGACATTGAACTTAAAATGTGGAAGTGAAACTCCATTGAAATTGTTTTAATAGATTTTGTTACAAATCTTAAGACTGATGTGACTTAAGAACAACATCGCTTAGGATGGTGGTAAGTGGTTTGGAGCCCGGGTCTTCCGATTACAAAACAAGTGCTGTTGTACCACCCTCTGAATTAAAATTAATAACAGTATTCAATAATCATTAACACACTCAGCATCACGATAAATGGAGAAGCGTGTTAGACTTTGAATCAGTCCGATTGCGATTATTGTCTATCTACGACTACAGGGGTGTCCAGAGGGGAGAGTATGACGCGCAATGCGTAATGACATTTTCATTGGGGTCAAATAAGGTTCACGTTAGGCAATCATTAAACAATTTCTCCTTTGAAAGCTTGAAATATAAAAACTTGTCATTTTACGGCTTTGCTTCAAATATATAAAAGCACCACTCCTTCGCGGATAAAGCACTTTAACTCAGGTCCCTCGCATCGATCTAACAGCATACACAAAATACGTTCCCTTGTTTATTGTATGTGTTGTTGACTGCGAAATACCAACTGACCAAGTATGACCATCAGGTGGTTACAATGAACGGTAAAATGAAAACTGTGTTCGAGATATTCAGCGTCACGGGAAGTTCCCCAAACTTTCTAAGATGTCGTTTTAATGTTTTTTTTTAAACAGACTTTGGTGAAGTTGATTTTGTACAGGCCATTTTAGTAACTTTTGACTTCGGCCCGTCACGATTGTGTTGTGAAGGCACTGCTAGTTAAATCCACAAACATCCATGTTCCTGGCGAGATTCGCGCCTTCGAGTCGTTGGCCTAACGTCTCTGACCACACGACTAGCGTTTTTTCTTCTTCTAATTTTAGACTCAAAACATGATTTTATCAGAAACTATGTTGAGTTTATTTTAAAGAGCTATCAGTCCTGTGGAACGTCTATTGCATTTTTATTTATTTATTTATTTTTACTTTTGCCTAAAGGCAATAAATTCGATTCAATTCTTTTTTACTTTGGGCGATACAAGTGGAATCTTTTTTTTTTTTTTAATATTGTGATGTGATGTCAAGACAGAGAACAAAATCCTAATTTTATTGTTGGTCAAAAAACGGGAGCTGCAGATACACGACAGGGAGACTTAAAAGACGGTTTTTAGACGTAAATAAACCGACGTAATATCATTGAAAAAATATATCTAGTTGGCAACACTAACAGCCAGTGACCAAATATTTTTAAACTCCTAATATCCTACATATTGATGCAAACCAACTCCCAAGAACATTTTAGTTTAATGTATCATTTCTAATTTATGGGAGAAATGTTCATTTTAGTTACCAGTGTAAGTGTGGAACCTCTGTTGTGTAGAATATGGAGTGAAATTCGAGACAAGAATAACATTTTTTCTGTGTTTTGGTGTCAGAAATTCATCTGCGAAGTTTTGTCCTATTTTGAAAGCACTCGGTAAAACTATTCAAGACCACAGCAACTGATTTTAACACATGCAATACACACATTAGTACAGTACATCTGAGTTTTAGCATTCTAGGCTACAGTCAATGTTTACCTTAATTTTAGAGTCCAAAGAGATGGAAGGTACCAACTGAGTGGCCGTGTCTTAAGTTAGTGTGATTCTCCCGAGCAGAGGGTAAAATTAACTTTATTCATAAAATTCAAAATAATAGGAAAAATTATTATTTAGTATATTTTTATATTTTTCTTGTAAATTGTTCGGTGAAATGGAAATAAAACCACCGCCATGTTTCAGTAAAGATGAACAGAGTAACATCAACGTAGGCTAATGAAATATATTGCAAACTATGACGTAAATTGAGAAGTTATTCACCTTTGAGCAAATAAGTGTATTTCTTATGGTGAGAACGTCACCTTTCGCCCTACTTAAAGTTCAGAGGAGAGTCAAGTCAGACAAACACCACACACACACATTTACTACATATACGATTCCCTATATAAAGCCAATCAGTATTCTACCAAACTTCCAGTGCCTTCAGTTCCATAGAGGGGCCTACAGTGCTTCAGTACAATAGAAGAGGTCTCCAGTTTGACAGTCTCCAGTCAACGCATCGACTCCATTCTAAGAAGGAAGATAGTTTTTTTTCTGAACATTTTCATCATCTGGCTGTGATAGAATCAAAGGCTGTAGAGTCATTGAACATCTAACTTCAACTAAATTTCAGGTATGAATAGAGGATCTGCTTTATATTGTGATTCTAGCGTCTGACATAATTTAGGCTTTCTTAAGTGTCACCTCCCGAATAATATTTGCTCAAAGTTAAATAACTCCGGTAAAACCCGTTTATTGTGTCCATCGTTAAGAAACGTGGTGTGTTAAAATGTAATCATGTTACGTTCAATTAACTCGGTAACAGAACTCTTTCGTATCCAAGTAGTTCTCATGTTTAGCTGAGCTTCGTTGCATTAAATGCCCAAATTTAGCCTCTACCATCTGACATTTAAAGTTAACGCCCATAACGAACTCCCAGAGTTCACCACATATTCCTCATCGATATTTCACAGTAAATAGTCTTCGAAGAACGACATTATGTAAAACCTCTCGCTAATATTTCAACGTTTCAGTAATCGCCTATTTCACAGATGTTCCAGGTATTCTTTGTGGACCTGGAGGAAGCCGTTCACATGGTAAAAGGTCTTCCTAAACTCAGGTCATAGTCAGAATACCTTACCTAAAGAAACAGTTACTTGAGTCGTTCACAGTAGGGAGATGGCTTCGCATTCGGATGGTCCTGTGATTTCCAGAGTATTTCCTGTCACGTTAGGCCGGGATGGTACTTTTAAAGCTAGGCCCTGGTGGACTTCCTCCCTATATTCTCACTTAGCCTAAAAGCCATTCACCTGTTGTGGCTGAAGTCCTGTCTATAAGTTCGCCATTTAACGTTGAAACGGCTCCCCAGTGTCAATACAGTCCGCAACTTTCGATATTTAATCACGGTGGATGCTTATTTAATTCCGTATTTTCATTAATTAATGCTGTATAAATTTTGTGCTGCTAATAACTGAAAATAATATTAACTCCGAAGCACGAGTTTTCATTATAAATTCTTGATTTTTCAGACAGTTTTCCTTCAACGAGTGTGTCGCGTAGTCATCGAAATGACTTGCCATCACAGCTATGTTCCGAGACAGGAGTCCTGTACTTTCCCAGTTTTCATTACAAAGCAGAGTTAACACCGAAATCATGAGATTCCACCGATGATCTAACCAAAGATCACCTGCACAGAAAGCCAGATCCACTCGGTTAAGAGTTCTTATTTCCAATATTATTTGTGTAAAATGGTAAGCCACCTTATTTTGAATGCACGTTTTGATCTAGATATAGTAATTAGATTCTAGCACTCAGCGTACCATTTTATTTAAATCTACCAATACCCTCAACAAATGTACTTAATATTAACTGACTGAAAAACACTGCAATGAAAACAAGTACTGTCCAAATGTAATCATGACGTCACTTCTCGTATTAATTGAATTCATAATACAAATGTCTTATTATACGCTCCAGGTGTTTATATATGACGAATAATAACTTGGCTTCGTTTGAAGCTATTGTGAATTACATGTCTGACAGATGTTGAAGTCACTGAGACATCTCAAGTACAGTCTCAACGAGATATGTCAATACTCGTGGAAGACGAAAAATAAAGAAAAGAAACTTGGAATACAAGCAGTGAAGCTGTTAAAATAGCAGAATCGATAGACTGAAATGAAAGTCATTTTCCTGGGACGATAAATCCAAAATAAAGAAGAGAACTCCAGCAGGCAATTTAAGAGCAATAACATCGATGCATTTGAAAGAAATAGTAACTTTAGGTGTCAAATCCTCCTCCTTATTCAAAGACCTTTGAACGTTACTGTGCTTGAATTTGAATTTAATTTTTAAGGAATTTAGGCAACTTTGGCTCAGGTCGGTTGGATGATGATGGAATGAATTGGTGGAATGAAGAAAGTGGGAGGAAACGAGAGAACCTCATTCCGACGACCCCTAGCACCACAGGTGAGCGCTCTACCAGCTGAGCCACCGCGGCCCCAATGTTATTGTAATAGGTCTAGATTGTCAAGTTGTAGCAAATTCTGATTTAAATTAAAATATGAACAGTGTAAACGCAGATTTACAACAAAACAGACGACCAAAACCCAAAATGTTGCAACACTGAAAATATGCATATTTTTATTACTACGCAAGTCACTTTAATTTTGCCAAAAATTTTAACTTACAGGGCTTTAGAAAATTTACCATCGGCCATTTTTACTTCATAAGAGTGTACCTTTTTTCGGCTTCTGGCATTTAGGTATGAAAAACAGAAAATATCAGAACTGGGTCGTTACTATTACTTAACCAATTATAACAGAGCGCTTGAATAACATGAAATGCCTCTTGGTGAAATCCAGGTCGATGCATCTTTTTTCTTCAATAACGTACAATGATTTCTACTTCTTTTTGGATTTGACTTCATACTTTGTAACTGATTTCACTGGTATTATTGCAATTCAAAAATAATAATTTGTAGAATCTAGATTAAATTTGAAACTACTTTTAAACCAAATATGAAGTAAGCTTAATGCATTTTAAATATAAAGGGAAAGAATTCTGGACAGTACTATTAGAAAGACTAATAATTTGGTTGACCTTGGAGTGGACGAGAGGTTAAAGCGCTCGCTTTCTGTGCGCGTGGTCACGGGTTTAAACCCCGTCGGGGTCCATTGAGCACAGTGGTTCGGAGCCCACTTTACCAAAAATGTAGGTCCCGTCCTTAGATGCTCACCAGCTCGTTTAGGACGTAAATTTGGTCACTCACTCACTCATAATTTGGTCTCGAAGAATATGAATTGCAGATAGTAATGCTATTATTGATGTGTTGTTGATATTAAAGAATACAAACTTCAAATTTGAAAGCATAAGATGTGAAGAGAAATGTTAAAAGCAAGAAGATAACCGGATTCAATCTTGGAATCTTTCTACTCTTTGAACTGATCCATAATTAACATTAAGTAATCTAACAAGCAAACATACTGATGGGGCAGGAAAAAAGTTGATATTTTTTCTCTGCATGATGATTAGGGTACCAAAATATGTGCACATACAAATTTTGGGAACCCGAGCGCAATTGGTTTGGAAGATATTGATTACTCATTAGCCAGATTCTTGTCTGTGGAGAGTGATATGAAAGTGTTGAAATACCATTATACTTTAAATTGCTCAAAGAAATGAAAAGCACATACATAGTAAAGTGTAGTGGGTGAAAGGCGCTACCTTGTGGAGGGTATATGCTTCATGGCCGCCATCTTGAATTTCCATTGAATTTTTTTAAATATGAAGGGGCTCGTATACTATGTCATTCTGAGATAGAATTTAACTATAAATGCATTTTTGCCCTAAATGTATTATTGAGAGAGACAAGGGCATGTTCCGCTAGTTCGGTGTATTGATACAATAGCCTGAAAGCGCCCATTTCGTTTTGCAATAGCAAAGGAAATGAAACCCAAATACATACAAATTGGTCCTGGGTATAGTGCCCTATCGATATAGATTTGTATTAATTTTGGTATTATTTATTCCGTTATTTCAAAACGAAATTGGTGTTTTCAGGCTACTGAATCAATACTCCAAACTAACGTCACATACCCTTATCTCTCACAATAATACATTTAGGACAAAACTGACTTCACAAATATATTTATAGTTAAATTATAGCCTAGATTGACATATTATAAGAGTCCATCCCATTTAAGAAAATCAGACGAGATTCAAGATGGCGGCCATGAAAAACACTCTCCAGCAGGTAGCGCTTCCCATCCAGTACACATTACTGTGTTTTTGGTTTCCATTCCTTTTACCAATTTAAAAACAAGGATATTTCCACAGTATTTGATTTTTATATCATCAATATCTTCCAAAGTAATATATATAAATATATATATATATATATATATATATATTAGTTCTTTTCTGTCCCTTCAGTATGTTTGCTTGTAAGTATAAACATTTTAATACATAGAAAAAACTCAATATGACCTACGCCGATTTTCTCGGCAATGGCGAAGAAATGCATCTTAACGCTTTGCCAACTTAGCACTTAGGCCATGATTAATTATTACAAAGATGAATGGAAAATAAGCTGGGCAATTGACCAACTCTTCTTGTTAGATATAATTACTCCTCTTTCTAAAACCAAGAATTCAGCAATCCACGATGAATTATCCTCATAATCATATCAACGTATTCAAAATTGCGTTTAATGGCATGTAAGCAAACACATTTCACGCAATCATTGACTTCAACCGCTTCCTTTTCTGGTTTCCATCTTTTGGACACAGAAAAGCAACGTCTCTCTTCCATTGTAATGACGATAATCTGGCACGAATCATATAAGTCATAATTACGTATAATGGATTGTTAATTATCGATCACTGTCGCGCACGCGCAGGACTCCTTGAAAAGAGCAGAACTCCCCAACTATTAGTACCGACGAAAAGCATCCACCTCGCAACTGGCAGCTTGGCCTGGTGGTCTACGTCTTGGAATGACCGACAGGTCCCGGAATCGAACCCTGGCGTTGTTACTTTTACATATTTTTTTTCAAGATTATCATCTTTGTTTCTTTTTCAATATCTGGTGTAGTAAAAAGTAATCCATTATTTTTGCATGACATTGAAGGCTTGACTTACCATAGTTAGAATGATCCGATTTAGGTCACATATGCGCCGTTTTGTTCGATAACGTGTTGCCATTTGGAAGGTAATATCATGATGCCTCTCTCATAGAAGCCCTTGTCCCTATTGGCAAAACATTGAGAAAGTCGATTTTCACAAGCCTCTCTCGAAGCGAATTTTGCACCAGCAAACGTGTTCGCCATGGACAGGAACAGATGGTAATCACTCGGTGCCAGGTCCGGACTATAAGGTGGATGCATAAGAACCTCCCAACCAAGCTCCCGGAGCTTCTGGCAAGTCACTATCGATGTGTGTGGCCTGGCGTTGTCCTGGTGAAACACAATGCCTCTCCTATTGGCCAAAGCTGGCCGCTTCTGGGCGATTGCTGCCTTCAGACGGTCCAATTGTTGACAGTATAGTTCCGAGTTAAGGGTTTGGCCGTAGGGGAGCAGCTCATAGTAGATAATTCCCTGCCAATCCCACCAAACACACAGCAAAACCTTCCTGGCCGTCAATCCTGGCTTGGGCACCGTTTGCGCCGGCGCACCGCGCTTCGACCACGACCGTTTTCGCGTGACGTTGTCGTAAGTGATCCACTTTTCATCACCAGTCACCAACCGCTTCAGAAATGGGTCGCTTTTGTTGCGATTCAGCAGCGATTCGCAGATGGAAATTCGGTCCATGAGGTTTTTTTGCGTTAACTCGTGTGGCACCCATACATCAAGATTCTTTGTGTATCCAGCCTTATGCAAATGGTTCCACACGGTTTTTTGTGCAATGTTTAGCTCTTGGGCAATCGAAACAGTGCTTACATGACGGTCGGACGCGACAATGTCCATGATTTTATCGACATTTTCGACACTTGGCCTTCCAGTGCGTGGTACATCTTTGACGTCAAAATTACCGGCACGGAATCTACGAAACCAAAATTGCGCGTGATTGGCTGTTACAGTATCAGGACCATAAACACTGTTCACATTTGCAGCCGCCTGGCTTGCGTTTTCGCCTTTATCGAAGAAAAACTAAAATATAGCGTATTTTCTCTTTGCTAGTGTCCATTTTGACGCGCGCTCACACAACATTGAGTCAACTCATCACAACTATCTGAACAGTGTTTGTAGTACGCAATCTCATCGTTTGAACGCCATCTCGTTGAACCCGATCGGACTTAAACAACGCGAGACACAGATCACTGAAGCCATCTATTGGCAAAATAATTTATTACTTTTTACTACACCAGATATATACGCATTAGGAAATTTAATAAAAGTAGTTACCAAGGGCACTTGGAGGTTAGGTAAGGTCAGATCAGGTTCAGTTTGTTTTTACTATTATTATTGCACAGAGAAGTGTTTCCTCGCGCGCTCGCCCTAGACACAAGTGAACATTACTTGGTTTGCAGAGGAAGTTACAAATCAGTCTGCAGTAAGCAACTGAATTAAGATGCAAAGTGCAGTACTGTGCAGGTCAACAGAATAATTTTGAGCTTCATTCCGTCAAAAAATTCTTCACAAATAGACTAAAGAAATCAATGAGAGGATGTGTGCTGTACATGGTGATGATGCACCTCCGCATTACCACGTTAAGTTCTGAAACAAACAATCTAATAGGGGGCGGGGGGAAATCTATTGAAGATGACCAACGGTGCAGGGCGACCTGTGGAGGAACCTTCAAACGAATTGGGCCACGATCTTGCACGATGTTATAGCTCACGAACTGGGTATTTCAACTAGCACAGTTCATAGTATCATCCATACGATCTTGGAGATATCAAAGGTCATTTCCAGGTGGGGGCCAGGAATGTTGATGCCTGAGCAGAAAGCATTTCACCAGCAATGTTGCAAAGAGAATTTACACCGGCTTAGAGAGAACAGATAACATCTACTCAAGAATTATCACGGGGGATGAGACATGGGTCCACCGTCGTAATTCTGACCAAACAAGTCTATGTAATGGGAACACAAGGTTCCCAACCCCAAGAAATTTCGTGTGCAACATCTCAGCTTGAAAGACCATGGCAACAGTTCTTGGGACATAAAAGGTGTTCTGCTCGCAAAATTTATCCATAGAAGTCAAACGTACCGGACACCTATGCTTCCACAATGATGTTTGACGCGAAAGTGGCAAACGAATGCCCTGGGAAGTCGTCGGTTGGTATGTTTTTGCTCCATGATAACATGCTCGCACACAAGTCATGTAAATCATAGGCTTCTATCAAGGAATGCGGATTCAGAATTTAACCATCATCTTATAGCCAAGACCTGGTTCCCAGTGGTTACTTTGTTTCGAAACCTGGAGAAATTTCGTCGTGGGCGATGATAATGCAGTCAAGAAAAGCTACAACAGGGTTTCTCGACAGTCAGATGTTTGTTTCTTTCCCGAGAGTATAAAATCCCTGTAGGCGAAGTGGACCGTGTTGAAGCCAAGGACTACATTGAAAAATAATAACGTTTTATCATCAGATTGTATTTTCATGCTCAGATTACTTATTGAACGCCGCTCGTAAACGCATGACAATTGGGGGAAAAAATCTGTTACGAGGGATCTTGTAACAATCACTCCCTACCTGGCATCACTCACCTAGAAAAGTACAATTTGTTCTGAACATATAACGTGACGTCATGGCATGGTGACGAGTCGTTCTCTGCGCATTACACAATTGTAGAACTGATTATTCATTTTCTACCACGGCTATAACCGAAAATAAGTATATTTTCGTGAATGACTCAATTTTTGTCAAATTTGAAAAAAAAAAAACTAGATATGTTCTTGATTTATTTTCTTATGTGTGTGGTTCTCTGTTCAATCCCTGCTCATGCCATGTGAGCTTTGTGGCGGACAAATACTGCGCGTGTGGTTCTCCAGTTTCCTCACACCAGTTTTCCCCATCATCCTTTCGGCTGGACCCAAAAATTGCCTAAAGACCTGAAGTGGGCTTCTCGCTCCTTTTTTTTAAATTTTTCAAAATATTTCCAAAACCAAAAGTACTTTTAAAAAAATCTAAGTTCATAGCGCACTAGAACTTACAAATTACTATGAAATACAATGGACAGCGATCTCGAAATCATCTCGATTAATGAGTGATACGTTTTTAAAGATTATTACGTCATTACGGATTGAAGTCTCAGCACTTATCAATCGACAAGATTTCGAGATCGTTGTCCATTGTATTTCATAGTAGTTTGTAGTGAGCTATGAACTTATTTAGATTTTTGAAATATTTTGAAAAATGTTAAAAATGGGGAGGTTGGAGCGAGGAGTCCTCTTAAACAAACAACTTGTATTGCTTTGAAAGTTGGTGGCTGTTGACAAAAATCCACTCACCAGATTCGTAAAATTTGAATTTATTTTAAACCATTTAGGCATTTGAGGCTCAGGGCGGGATAGCTGGGGGGAGAGGATGTTTTAAAGTAAGTGGCCAGGGTCTCTTCTAGGTAGCGCTCTACACCAGATTCGTAGAAAATAACTGGCGGCATTTTTGTCTGATAAATTGTACAACTTGACAGCATAATACCAGTATTTGCTGCAGACTTAACCTTAATATTCCACGTAGTTTCGTTTCACGTTTCCCTGCAGTTTTTACATAGCCCATCAACACACTAATATGGCACAGGTTTCATCGTTTCATGTACTCTACTTTTACCAGTTAAATCATATTCACATATGCACTGCTTTACTACAATTTTTATTTTTTCTCTTTTATAATTATTAAATATACATCTAATTATAATATATTAGATAAAAATGTGTATCTCTTTTACTGACATACTAATTAAATTATAATCAACCTCAGTCATCATATAAAATGTGTTGTAACTTCTTTAATTAATATAAAATTGTTTTGAGTATAAAATGTTTCTTTAAAAAAAAAAAAATCACAGATGTACATGAGGAATGCTATTAACTTACGTACATAATTACAAACATATATAATTGGGCTAAAGTTTCAAAGATAGGAAAAAATCACAAAGCTGAAGAAAATCACTGTGGGAAATTAAGTTTTCTTTCTATACATACGATAGAATTTAAATGTTAAAAAAAAAAAAGGTTTAAGTCTCGTCACTTCTAAAATAAATATGAACTCCGTTCTATGCCCATAACTGACTGTGAAATAGCAGTACGCTATAATTAAGCTTAACATGCAACAAGAAAAATCTACAAGGATCTAGGGTCCATTTTAACCTCAAAGAGTCCATGAATTAAAATAAATTTTCAAATATAAAATTCAACCATTCCAGATTTTTTCATAAGAGAAGGTAACTTGAAACTAAAATCTTAACTTTGAAACGCCTGATTAGAATTTCCCTTTTGCTGCAAACATCCGACTAAGAATTCATAAATAATGTAACCGCATGATTCGCCGTCAGTACCATAGCATTTTTTTTTCTTTTTTCAACCCAACCTGAATGGTTAAGTAAAAAAGCAGGTATTATGTAAATGAAACACGTCAAAATGTAATCTGAGAATATACTTTCTTCCTCAAGTTTTAAGTCAAAAAAAGAAGGGCCTAGGATCTCGTTACTCCAAGATTATGGAAGGAAAACTCCCACCATATCGCAGTAAATTTTAATTTCAGACTGCTGTAATTTTTACAATTCTTTTATTCCCTTTAATTTTGGTAATAATTACTACGAGCATACAGCACCGAACGGTCAAAATGCGAGAGAGGGAGCATTTTTTGGGATTTAAGAACACACCACTTATCCACTGATGATTAAGTACAACTGTACAGAATATTCAAATTAGACTATAACACAAGCAATAGATACTAAATATCGAGATCGTCTATTACTCTTCTAGCTACAGGCAATATCCAAATTTACTTTCTTACAGATTATATTCTATTTCACTCGAGACCGTATCCTTACTCTGTTACTGAATCTCTCCAGTTTTCTTCAGATGCGAGTGTTTCCTATTCTCATCTTCAACTTTGAGCAACCTTCCCCCCCCCCCCTTCATACTTGTAGCACAGATACAAAGAAATATATAAATTAAATGCCAAATGCAGTCACTCGTTCAATGTATACAAATTTATATAAAACAAGCATTCAATTCTTTCATAAAAGACAAGTACAGGCTTTTTTCTTTTTTTATACATAATCATCAAAAGTCAGCATCCAAAGTAAAAACCATGTCCTCTTTCTTTGCCATTACGCCGCACTTCTGGCATTCTCCCACTTTCTTTTCAAAGAAGTTGGTCTTCCCTTCCAAAGAGATGTGTTCCATGAAATCGAATGGATTCTCTGATTTGTAAACCTGAAACAAATTAAGAATGAAATTTAAGTTTCAAAAACTATAGTACATTTTTTTTTCTCGCTAATCTTGAACAATTCATGTCAGACACTAACTACCTGTACTGAGATCTGATCTAAAAGTACCGAACCACTCCAGTTAATAAAGCATGTACAGGCAAGTGGTACATAGGCAGAAGGATTGCCTGATATGGGACTACTATATTGACTTTTTTTCTGTTATATTCCAGCCAAATAAATGAAAACGGGAGGAAAGGCACTAATCAAGGAACTGCATATATGGTGTTATATGGCGAAGGAAGAAGCTTCCAAAGGAATGGAAAACCTCAATAATAGTTCCGGTTTATAAAAAAGGCGATAAATCGGACTGTAATAATCACCGCGGAATCTCATTACTCCCAACATGTTACAAAGTACTGAGTAATATCCTGCTAACTCACCTAAGCGTATACGTAAATGAAATAATTGGAAATCACCAATGTGGATTTAGAAGAAATAGATCCACGTTGGACCAGATTTTCGCCTTGAGACAAACCTTAGAAAAGAAATGGGAATACAATGGGACTGTTCACCAGCTATTCATTGATTTTAAGAAGGCTTATGATTCTATTAAAAGGGAAAAGCTATACAGTATCCTGGTACAATTCGGAATGAAATTCCGAAAACCACAAATTCAACTAGTGAGGATGTCTCTCAGCAACCCCATAAGCAGACTAGCAGAGTACGGATATGTCAGATAGTTTCGAGGTTTGTAACGGATTAAAACAAAATGATGTCTTGTCACCACTACTGTTTAAGTTTGCCTTAGAATATGCGATTCAGAAAATTAAAGATGACAAAAAGGGACTAACATTGAATAGCTTGAATCAACTGTTCGTATATGCGGATGATGTAGATTTAATTGGGGAGGATATAGATGCACTTCAAAGTAACGCCAATATCTTAGTTCGTAAGCCATAAAGTAAGTATACGAGGTGCGATTGGAAAGTGTTATAACAGGTGGCGCCACTGCTCAAGAGGAGTAGATATAATTGCCCGTTAGCATGGTGCGTCCTTGATACGTGTTGAAAGAATCACTGCGTTATCTTTGTTCAGTACAGCATAGCAACCTGTTGAGTGCGGGCGTGTGTTCGATCCAGGAATTTCTGGCCAAATTCAACATTCGTACTTCCGCAACCCCCATATTCCCCTGATTTGGCCCCTGCAGACTTCTACCTGGTTCCTAAATTAAAATTGTCGCTGAAAGGGAAGCGATTTGGCTCAATTGAAGACATCCAGGCAAATACGGAGTTCTTCACACCCTTACGAAAGATTAAAGATAGTTTCCAGAAGTGGAAACACCGTTGGAATCGTTGTGTTTAGGCAGCAGGGGACTGCTTTGAAGGAGATTCATCGCAATAGCCAGTACGTACTGCCATTTTTAAATTACAAGCCCAGCCTTAAAACTTTCCAATCATATCTCATATACAGCGCAGTGTTCCGAGCTAGTTACAGGCAAGGAAACGAGTCAGTTATGCTTGTAAAGCTGTGTTTTCTGGAGAGAGAGAAAAAAATTACGTTTCAAACCGCATGCGCTCAACGTGTCAACAAACTTACTGCGTGTATCAAACAAGTACTTTCGGATCTTTCAGGAAAGTTATAACTCGGGATTCCATCTGAAAAGACGTCAGAGCAAGATCGGGCACAGAAAGCAACTCTATATAGCAAGTCGAAATTGAGTAGATATCCAAAATTTATATTTAAATTGTAAGCTCCCTACTAGTTAAGACATTTAATTTGATAGCAAATTTTCTTCACAACTTGCTATAGTGCAATGTCTTTCCGAATTTTCAACTTACGCATGGCTGTCCTTCAAATATTTACCTTAACCATAAATTTACATAAGCCGAAATTTAAAAATTCTCGCAAGACACTTTAAAAGAATACCGAAGTTAGTGACAATTTTAAACGTGATGAAATGGTCTCACTCTGTACTGAACAGATGTGTGCAACGGAGTTTCCAAAACAAATAGTGTACCAAACTGCAGTGCAATGAACTCGGTTCAAATTTCATGAAGCCAGTTCCTGATATTCTTTTGATCAGAGCAGATTCAGATTTATTAGCGTTCTTTAATAACAATATGAGTTAACAGGTATAGAACTTGTCAATATACAATATATAAGCTACAGTAATATAAGTATTTAAACATCAGATCAAGTGCTGTTCACAAACTGTCTTCCTTACATTAATATACGATTTCTCAATATTAAAAATCACAGGACGTGAACTCTTCAATGTGATAAAAAGAACCAACAATTAATAGCTTACTTAGTTTTCCTGAAGCTTTGATCTGATAGAATATTTTTTAAAGCATTCGAGGAACTTGACACGAGAGTAATGGGAGACAAAATCTAGCATTAATTAAATATAGTATCGTAGTATTCTGTGACAGGAAAAGTGTTTCAAATGCTGGATCAACTCTAATGCATGGTGTCTACTGAGACTTGAAATTCCCTGAATTCTTCTTAGTATAGTGGAACATGTAAATACGCAATGACACTTTTTTTTTAATCCAACCACCACCCAGTTCAAGCATCTTTTACACTATTGGTATTTCACAAGTGAAAAAAGAAGAATTTCTTTGAAATAGAGGAATCTAACACAATGAAAAAATCCGGTCAGCAGTGGGAATAGAACCCACGACTTCTGCCTTACCGGAGCAGTACTCTTACAAACCGTGGACAGGTCCACCTCAAATTTTCCTGAATTTCCCCTCAAAGTATACATTCTCTAGAGTTATTCCTTAAGTATACAGATTTATAACATTCCCTGAGTATTGCAGGTTTTCCAGGGTGGTAGACACCATGGAATAATGCTCCCAAGTAAACAAAAGCTTTCATAACTTCAAATGAACGTGAAAATATACTACAAATATCGACTGGATTTGTAGAAGATATTACATTTTATTTACTTTACCTTTATTGCTTTTCTTTCTTTCTTTCAAATTTGTGCATAATTAGTACAATATTTTCGAAACTTCAAATCACAGGAGTTGAAACTAATTTAACATAGATAGGCCGACCATCCTGACTGAGGTTTCCTGTCATACCAGGCAAATGCTGAGATGGCTCCTACAACATAGGTCCTGGCCGACACCTTCCCAAATCCTTTCCCCTTCCCCTATCCCGGCCTGAGCCTTAGATGCCTAAAGGCCATAAATTCAAAAAAGAATAACAAAACTTGAACAGCCGACTGGTTTCATTTAATTTCGAAATCAATGTAAAGTGGGTCGTCCTGACTTCGTATTATCTTCTTATTGCTTAGGAACTACTTTGAAGTCATAATATGCAATTTTAGGTTAATCGAGCGATTCACTGGCTCAGCTTTTGTAGGATACACAGATTAAACGCGGAAGAGTTGAAAAATAGTCAAAATAATGAAATAACATGTTTGATAAACAAAACATTTTGGTTGTGTTTCATTATAAATAACTATGGTCAGTGTGGTTAAGCAGCTTATTCAATCTTAAGATCTTGTAACATCCCTTACTGTGCCTAAACTAAAAAAGCGTCAATATTTTCTAACGCAGTCTGAATGAAACTGAGCAAATGGTACGATACTGACAAACTTTCATTTAGGAAAATATAATAATTACCATAACTTCTGAACTCTGGATATGTTTGAACAAAAATTTTGGATCACAACCTCCGACAACTTGCTTGTATGGAAGGACTAAATCATATCACAGAGTTCAGTTCAGGACAATATTAGAAGAGATCTTCGAGAAGTAGGTGTTCGTGATGAAAACTGGCTTGATATTGCCCAGGATATAATCCAATGGCGAACGTTTGTTACTGCGGCGATGAACTTGCGAGTTCCATAAGCCATAGAGTTAGTCAGTTAGCTGTTTTTAATAATTACTAAAGATAATGTAGTTTGCTGCATTGTTTTTGATAATATAATTAAAATATTTATTACGAACACAGGAAATAAGTTTTTTTTTTTAATGAATAGGAAATATTTGACAAAATAAAAATAACTGTGGGTCGCAGACTAGAAAGCATGGTGAAAGAGGTGGCAGGATGAAAAAGGTTGAGAAACGCTGTCCTAGATTAAGGCCTCGGCAATCACCCTTCCCAAATCCTTGTCCGTTGTGACGGTCACATAATTACTTGTGGAAAATCACTGCATGGTGTCCGTACACTTTTATACAGTTATTGTATGATAAATTTTAGCTTTACATCCATTCCGTCCGAATTGACGTTTCCCGGCCGCACTGGAAGCGAACACGGATGGATGCATGGAGGAAAAAGTTTTGTTGAGGTGGCAACACTGGACAACTAGAGATATACTTTTGCAATTGCATGGCGACGAACAAACGGAAGCAAAGCTCGTCGAAAACTAGTGTGGTTTGAAGGACAATATTGTGAAAACCAACTGGAAAACTGTATCCTCGTGAATTACATATTCCGGAGTAAACTAAAATGTAGAAATACTCAAGATTATCCATAAGTAGTGGCTTATACGGGATAAGTATTGTGTGCCTTCGAAGTAGCAGGGAACTGTCAGCGGCTACTCAGGTAATGTTTTTATTATTTCCATTTTGATATTCTCCTGGAATGGATATGAACTGTAATTGTGAATACTAAATACTGTGGAAAAACAGTGCTAATATTACGAAACGAATATTCTACGCCGATATTTTAAATAGTTAGAATCGTGCGTTTGCCTTGTCTGTACAGATAATAAAGATAGCATTAGCGGGATCGTGCTGATTATTGACGGCGGTCACGTGACATATTTACTGCGACGCAATTGTCGACATAATTCATGCTTGTGCATTGATCGTAACTGCAGACAGATATATTTTAGCTAGTTATATTGTCAGTGGGCATAATAAAATAATAATTTGGTACTCAGGATCCTACCTACGCTATTCTAAAAAGTAAAAATAGGCCGTAGTAGTAGTAGCTTAAATTGACATATTACGTAAAACAGATTCTGGTAATTGAGTCAGGTTGTCATTCATAAAATATAATTATCGTATGCCACAGTAGCTTGGTACCGATAGTTTAAACCACGAAAAAAAAGTTGTGTATGATTTAGTGAATTGGCATACCGAGAAAGAATATTAGCTTTCCGGTTCAAATATATATAAAAAAAAAGTTTATTTCTAACGAATTATATATGTAGATTAGTAGGTCGCATATAGGGTTACCGTAAGTGTTGCGGTGTGACAGTTTTGAATTGCTGTATCATATTCTCTGTTATTGTTCATTTTACTCCAAAGAAAATTAATGAAAGGAGACAACCATACGACGTTGAGAAAAATTGTATGCGTATTAAAAACGTGTTTATGTCAATACATGTTTAGTAAAAGTGACGTCACTTTCCGTAATTGTTCCAATATATTTCTAAGTCAATATACCAAGCTCTTTGCATCTGAAATAAATGCGTTACTAAGTTGCGGGTAATAATAGCGCCACGTTAATTGAAATTTCGTATCTAAGTGTAGGATAGTGTTAATAAGTCTCGTTTGGCCATAACGAGAATACGCATATTTCACCTGTAAGTCAAAATAATTCATGTTTTGTAATTTTTTGAAATGTGTTAAGGTTATCGGTGTGTACACATATACGCTAAAAATAATCCCCGTAATACTGTAACGTTGAGCTCAGCGGGAAACACGGTAATCAAAGTACTGACGTCAGCCAACTGTATTAGTATAATAAAACGCGTTAATATCACGCTACGTAAGTACAGTCACTTTGTACGGGATAATCTGTTCTAAATACCGTTTGTGTAAAAGTGTTCGTGTTCTGTTGTATGATTATACCGTTTATCTTTAGTTGAAAGTATTCATGATTTTTGCCTTATCGAACAATATTTGTTGGACAAAGATTATGCAGAAAAATTGTTGTTCCAATTCATTTGTATTTTGTGTGTCAATCACATTTGACGTATAAAGTTGCGATACATACCCAAAAAGTTGGTATACGTATTAAGTGTGTATTGAAAGTACCGTACCTATATTAATAAATCTCATTTGTTCAACTTCTATGGTGGTGTAAATGTGTTCAAAAATCGTTTATTTTGCTTGAAACATCCTATAAACGTCATAGCAGGGCTATTTAAGCCTATCCAAAAAGAAGTAGAAAATTTCATAAAAAATTCTAAAGCAAGTAAAAGAGGCATCAAATTTAGTCTACTTTTAGCCCCCCCACGGAGTAGCTTAAAATCGCGTTTTTCTGTCGTTTTAAGCTGTTTCGACTTCTTTTTCGAGTGATTCCCCATCGTGCGAGAAGTTTGGGACCCTTTCCCGCCATTTTCGGATTTACGTCTATATTCCGTTTTTTCTGCAATATTCGTATTACCCGAGGTAACAGGGGACTATTATCGGTTCCACCGTTCTACAACCACTTGTTCCCGGTGATACCAACCGACTGTCGATTACAGCACTATACAAAGTTCCGAAAGCAAGTATTTCGATTTGCCTTTATCAAAGGTTGTCAACCTGCAATCCTTTTGTGTCTCACGGCGCTCTTAAAAAAAAAAGTAAAACTAAAACGTCCAAAATAAAAAAAAATCCCGTCATAATTAATTGGTGCCGAAACCCGGGACCGAGGACGTTTTATTATTCACACCGGAATTGCTATTGCAGTATTTGTTCTGGATATAGTGTTTGGATCAAGTGTCGAATTTTAAAGGCATCAGAGAGTATTGTGAATCAGTCATGGATCCGGTTAAGGAGGTCGTGAGCTTCGAGAATAAAGTCGAGGGAAGTGAAATGAAGCGTGAAGTAATACAGAGTAAAACTTTGTGGCAATGTTGCGGAACAGATCGACTTGATAGTAACACAATTCACTGTATCAAATGTAATGTTGCGTATCACGTTGTGTGCGTTAGCGTGGAGGACTATCCCCGAGTAAAAACTCAACAAGCTGAAGGACTTAAAACAGAACTCGATTCCTGGACGTTCGGAGAATGTATACGCGCAATGACGCCGAAGTCAGACGAACCGTCGTTAAAAGATCTTAGCGTGTTGTTACTTCAGATTAGCGAGCAACAACGAGCGATGAAAGACGAAATTAGCGGGCAACAACAGCAGTTGCGTAGCGAGCAGCGAGCGATGAAAGATGAACTTAGCGGGCAACAACAGCAGTTGCGTAACGAGCAGCAGGCGATGCGCGATGAAATGAGCGAGCAACAGCAGGCGATGAAAGAAAAAATTATAACTCAGCAACGTCAACACATCAAAGAAGAACTCCCAAAATTGGTCACGGAGGGGATAAAGATAGTAGCCGAAAAGTTGCTGGTGCAGCATCTTCAGATGTGCAACCAAGTAATCGCCCATGTAGAAGCATATAAGGTTGAAGCTACCCTGAGGTTGGATTTAATAAATAAGAAGATGGAAGACCACGCTGAAAAATGTCGGAAAGCTAACCAAAGCGTCCAGCAACTTGTGAAGGCCCAAAAAGAAAATGTCAAAAAAGTAATGCTCGTAATAACCAAATCCACACAGCTAGCCCTAAATAGAGTACAAGAGAAGGTGGATAATGAAATAACTAACCATAAAAAAATTGCCATGGAATTCCAGTATCATCAATTGCAAACTCAGCAGATTAGCGATCAGTTGGAGAATACCCAGCGTAAGATTGAAGAAGAGGTTAAAAAGAAGTTGATTCGACAACAAGGAAGGCTAGACAATGTGGAGAGGAGACTAGATGTCCATCTCTCGAATGGGATTTCATTGTGTCGTCAACCTCATACGAGTAGTAGCAGGAGCTCAGCAAGATGTCCGTCGGACGAATATATGTCGGGAAAAACTCTGTACGAAAATAAAGTTAAAAGTCACGAGCGCAGTAAAATTAATGTTTATCCTTCCAATCCCAAACCCTCGCGGTACCCAAATTATGTGAGTGCGAGTGCGGGCAGTGCTAATGAAAGAAAGCGCGGTGAGTGTGGAAAAGGAAGTGAAGATTCAGCTACCGATTTGGAAAGCGGATACTCAGGAATGGGGAGTCCACCACGATCAACGGAAGATGGTACACCGTGGGAGCATCGCAGAAGCCGCTTCGAAGTGGAGAGCAGGAGACAGCGCAGACGACGTCAAGGCAGATCCAGTTCCCGCCAACGGGGGGTGCAGCAGAGAAAAGATCAGACATCTGACGAAAGCGAGGTGGAGCCAAGGATTCCCAGCAGACAAGTTAAGGTTCGCTTAACAGACTTACGTTCCTTCACCCATTTCCCCAATGGAGATGACATGACTGCAAGTACATTTTTAGCGCAATTGGAACGAGAAGCTTCTTTAGTAGGAATACCTGCACGGCAAATGTTAGAAATTATTCCATTTGTTTTACGTGGAGCTTCATTATCATGGTTCTACTCAAGCAGAAAACTTCAGAACGTATGATGATTTTAAACGTGCCTTTGTGACCTTCTACCAATCTGAAGAGATGGTCTGTACACGCATTACTCGCCTCAGAACCACACCATTTAACCCGAAAGTAGACTCCAGTGTCGAACATTTTGTAACAGAACGTTTCAGGCGTTTGAGAAATTTGGACGTTTTAGCATCAGACGCTCAAGTGTGTAATACAATTATAAGTTTACTACCAGTGACGTACCAGAGACAGTTAGCATCCGGGAAGTTTACGAACTTGTCATGCCTCTTGGATGTGGTCCGTAAACTGGAGAATATTTACGAGATAGCTAAACAGAGGAGACCTACTGCACCGAAGAATCGAGATGAGGACAGCAAAGGAGTACCGTCTTCGTGAGAAAAGTTTCCCAAGAGGAATCAAAATCACTTGGTAAACCACCACGGAATTTGGAGGACACCGAAGAGGGGAGATCCAACTCTGCGCCCGGAGCTCGGTCTAACGGCAGTAAAAACAGTAATTGTCGAAGCCGGAGTCAACGACGCTCAAGAAAAATACATCGAGGGGGTCGCGGCAGAGGACGAGCAGAGGACAACCGATATACCTCATCACCCAATGTATCCAGTGGACAAGGAAACAGACCTCAGGTACAATACGACGGTAATGATACCCCAGTAGCTTCTGGACCACCAGAACTGGGACGTTCAAAAAACTAAACATCTCGTCGCCCTTGAGGGTCAAAGGAGCAATGCCTTATATTGAAGTGACCCACTTGGAAACAGAAAAAGTCTGTGTGAGTGGAGAACGAATGAATGAGGAAGGATGTGATGAGGACCAGGAATGCATGAAAAAGTTAGTGAAGTACCCTGTCCAGTACTCTATTCTATGTATGAATGAATGGGACTATAACAGCGAAGAGGAGACTCCATGTGAAAAAGTGCGAACATATTCTGAAGAACGAGACATTACACAAGTGAAATACGACGCAGTGGTTGGAGTAGAAATTTTAGATCACTATATGACTGCTTTGATTGATAGTGGTGCAGATATATCGATGTGTGCCTGGAGCATATGGAAAAAAGTTAGTTCCGTTATTTCTCACCCACAGTTAAAACCAGCCAGGAACATCATATTGATTGACTATTCTGGAACACGAAAGAAACGAGTAAGAGGAGAAGTCACTTTACCACTCAAGCTGAGGGACCTCGAGTTGCTTCACCGATTCTTTGTGGTTGATGGGTTGACACAGGATCTATTGTTAGGGAAGGACTTCCTAAACCAGTATCATGTACGCTTAAACTTCCAGGAGGGGAAGATGACAGTCCGCTTGAAGGAGCAAGAGACGTCAGTACTACTGCTGAGGCAGGTGATGCGGAATGGTACGGAGGAGAGTCACCCTAGAGAAGTCAGCAATAATTCTGTGGGAAATCACAATCCGAATGGAATGGTCACCATTAATAAGGTATCGAGTGTTCTGTGCCCTAGTGATGAGTCGTGCGAATATCCAAACAGTATAATGCATCCAGTAATTTTGAAAGACCATGTTGGTAGAGGTGATAAACGGGTACAAACTACTATGAAGGAGTGGGACATAACCAGGAAGAGTTATGGCATACATTTCAATCAAGCTTTGTTGCAAGCAGATTCCAATGCACAGTACAAGCGTGGAGCTATAGCACAAGCCAAGGATATACAACGCATTAACCAAATTTATGAAGAAGAATTGGGACCAGATATTTGTGGTGAGTATAGCATTACTTGTGACCGAATGGAACGTGAAGTGACCACCAAGATGCCTCCCAACAAGGATATCTGTCGTGAAATAGTTAAAACGGTTAGAAAGATTAAAGCCAAAGGTAACGCAAAAAAACAGCTCCTCCAGGTGCTCATGCGACACCAGAGAGTTTTCACCGAGCAGCCTGGTAAATGTAATATGTTTTGTATATACTATTAAAGTAAATACTGATCAACCTATCGTTAAGTCTGCTTATCCCATCCCATTATGTCATCGAGCGAAGGTGCGAGCGCAAATTCAACAATGGTTACAATGGGGAGTTATAAAGCCATCTATTTCAAGACACCATCACCCTATTGTTGTACGTAAGAAGACCCCAGGGCAAGTGAGGATATGTCTGGATTTAAGGGAATTGAATAAGTGGACAGATTTGGTTAATTTGAAGGTTAAAAGAATAAAAAATCTTCTGGTGAACTTCAGTAATGTAAAGTATTGTTCATCAATCGATCTCGTGGGTAGCTACAATCAAATCCCCTTGTCGGAGGAATGTCAAGAGCTGGTTTCCTTTACTTTCGAAGGACAAATGTTTTCGTTCTGTGTAGTACCTTTTGGTTACAAGAACGGCGGACAGGCTTTGATGTCCATGCTTCATCAAGTTCTTGGAACCGAAGTAATTAGCCGTATTTTGATATATATCGATGACATAGTTGTGCCAGGGATGAGTATTGAAGAACATATGCAACTTTTAGATCTCGTGTTGATGCAGTTGGAGCAAGCAAACCTCACTGTAAATTTGCATAAATGTCAATTTCTGACTCGAAGTGTAAAGTTTTTAGGCTTCGTTGTCACACCTAAGGGAATTACGAAAGATTCTGCATACGTAGAAAATGTGGTTACATTGCAAAAAAAACTAATCTAAAAAGTCTCCAAAGGCTACTTGGGTTCCTAAATTGGTGTTCAAAGTATGTATATAACTTCGCGCAAAAGACGGCTCCCTTATACAAATTGGTAAAGAAAAAAAACAATAGAAGTGGGAGAATCGACACACTGAGTGTTTGGAACAACTCAAGCGTAAGATGGCCGCCAATATCATGTTGTATCATCCCAACTTAAATCAACCTTTTTATATTCTCGTCGATGGTTCAGTCGTAAGGACTGCGTCTATTTTATATCAAATGAATAAAAAAAATACACCTAGTAAAATTTGGTGGTAAAGCCCTCAAGCCTTGTGAGTCTCGTTACTCAATAACTAAAATCGAACTTCTGGCTTAGGTGCAGGCAATACGCAAATGGAAAAACCTATTGTTGGGACAAAAAGTGATTGTATTTACTAACCACCAAGCCTTAATTCATATGATAACCTGAAACATTAAAACAGCCAATTGCATCGATGGAGTCTTGAGCTTCAAAACATCAATCTCAATACTCGGTATGTCCCTGGCGTAAAAAACATTGCTGCGGATGCACTCTCCCAAATATATGAGAACGCCCACCAACGTATCTATCAGGTCAACACTATAAGCCTCATTCCAGGACACCTCGGCGATGTTCCACCAGACAAATGGCAAAAACAGCAAAGGGATAATCCATTGTTAAAAAAATATTTAAAACAATTGAAAAAACAAAAACCTATAAAGGGACATACTCAAGAATACTATAAGCTGGAGAACGAAATTTTACTAAAGAGGAACTTCCATCTATTAGATCAATGGAGGGTCATGGTTCCAAAGTCGTTAGTACCAGTTGTATTAAAAAGCATGCATGATCTCCGAGGTCACTTTGGTTACAATAAGACTTATACTTTAACCATTGCTAATTTCTTTTGGAAAACCATGAGGAGTGACATTAAAAATTATGTAAAAAATTGCATTTTGTGTAAGCAAACTAAGCCCGACCGTCATCCACCGACCAGCAGGATGTATTCCGTGCCAACTACTGCACCTAGGCAGATCCTATCTATTGACCTTATTGGTAAGTTGCCTACTTCGAGGGAGCAAAAAAGTTATGTTTGCACCTGTTTAGATGTCTTTTCGAGGTATTTGGTCGCCTACCCAATACGAAAACCAACTACTACTGCAGTCGTCAAATGCCTAAAGCAATACTTTGTCCACTTAAAAATGCCAATGGCTGTCCTTAGTGACAACGGATCGTGTTTTACGTCGAAAAAGTACGTCAACTTTTTTTTTAAAAAAAGAATTAAAATCATACACGCTACGCCCTATCACCCTAAGTCGAACCCCGTAAAGCGTGTTCACCAAAAAATAAACAAATTATAAATAGTTTTTTGTGCTCATTCGCATCGGCGGTGGGTTAATTACCTGTATGATATTGTGTATCTACTAAACAATACAATCTCTAACAGTCTCGGTGTCTCGCCAGCAAGCGTTTTTTTAAATATAAACTCCAACAAACCGTTAAGGACCCACCTTGGGTTAACAAATTTAGTTGATGTGAATCATCATCCTACTTAAACAAAAAACTGGTAATGATTGGAAACAGAAAACAAGCGATCCTTGACAAAAAAAACAGTAAGCGGAACAAGCAACTGACTATCCGCAGAGATATTTCAGTTGGCAACCTCGTTTTCATACGAAACCACCCCCAAAGTGAAGGAGATACCGGCCTAATAAAAAAGATGTTTCACCTCTTCGTGGGACCATACCTGTGCGTGGATAAGCCGAGTAATAAAGTTGTGGTTTTGGTTGATCCAAAAGATGGTACTGTTGTAAAAAAAACAATCAAGAAAGCAGTGTAAGATTTGGACTCCATCTCCTAATACACAAAAAGAATAGAACCTTTTAGTTAAAAAGTATATTTTAAATAAGTATACTAAACAGGTGAAAGTATGATTGTGTAAATAAAAAAATTTGTAATATACAGTGTTTAAAAATATGATTGAGGTTATTGCCTAGTATATTGTTAACCGTGTATTTGTGTGCATTTATTGTAAAAAAATGTAACTCTGTTTTATTTAAAGCCCACTTAGTCAAAAAAATAAAAAAGCCCACTAGTAGTTTAGGAATTTATAGTTGTGTATAAAAATTAAACACACTAGTGTCATATATTAAGAATATGTATCAATGTGGTATGTCATTTGTATGGTGCAATGTTTGTATGTTTTTGTGGTAAGTCAAATTCGTCAAAAGCTATTCATTGTGCGAAATTTAATTATTTCCAGTGGTAAATCATTCTTATACTAGAAAGTTAAAACCAAGTGATGCATAGTAATAACGTGTGGAACTAAATAACAGTGTCGTAATCCCTTATCGAGCGCCATATGTGACGGTCACATAATTACTTGTGGAAAATCATTGCATGGTGTCCGCACACTTTTATACAGTTATTGTATGATACATTTTAGCTTTACATCCATTCCGTCCGAATTGACGTTTCCCGGCCGCACTAAAAGCAAACACGGATGGATGCATGGAAAAAAAAGTTTTGTTGAGGTGGCAACACTAAACAACTAAAAATATACTTTTGCAATTGCATGGCAACAAACAAACGGAAGCAAAGCTCGTCAAAAACTAGTGTGGTTTGAAGGACAATATTGTGAAAACCAACTAAAAAACTGTATCCTCGTAAATTACATATTCCGGATTAACTAAAATGTAGAAATACTCAAGATTATCCATAAGTAGTGGCTTATACGGGATAAGTATTGTGTGCCTTCAACGTAGCAAAAACTGTCAGCGGCTACTCAGGTAATGTTTTTATTATTTCCATTTTGATATTCTCCTGGAATGGATATGAACTGTAATTGTGAATACTAAATACTGTGAAAAATAGTGCTAATATTACGAAACGAATATTCTACGCCGATATTTTAAATAGTTAAAATCGTGCGTTTGCCTTGTCTGTACAGATAATAAAGATAGCATTAGCGGGATCGTGCTGATTGTTGACGGCGGTCACGTGACATATTTACTGCGACGCAATTGTCGACAT
>JAGDQP010011792.1:0-52077 GCA_022664845.1 Lepisma saccharinum
GATCTTGATTTTGTGCACTATTGTTGATTTAGTTATTATTTTAATTTTTCTCTTTTTTTAATGGAGTTTTGTTATAGATTTAGTTTGCTTACGTTATTTTTTTCAGTTTCGGATTGTTCTAGTACCCGGATTGTTCCATACCGCCTGCTGATAGCGAAGCTCACGCTCGTCGAACCGGCCGCGCAAACTCGCCTCGCCCGCGAGGTCCGCGTCACGTTTTCCTCCATGCGGTATCAGCTCCCTAATCTGTTTTCTATTGGTCAGCCTCTGGTCTTCGCCGCGCCCGGCCTCGGTCGCCCCCGGATATGAATTTCCTTCTGTGATACTCTGTTACTTTTTGGGTTATCTCCTGGAGAACAATCGCCAGTTCTGGTGTTCTCAGAACTTCAGCGATTTCCATATCCTCCAGGAGAGTTCTTTGTTCGCCAACCAGGTTTTCTGTTTCTTCGCATTTTAGCATTACGTGTTCCGGGGTAGCGACCGACCCACAGACGCGACACAGGTTGTCCTCCACTATATTCATATCTTTCAGTTTCTGCCTGAATGGGCCATGTCCCGTGAGGAAGTGTAACAGACCTCCCGTAATCTCCACGTCGAGCTCCATCCTGCCAACCACGTCCGGTATTATACTATATAATCTTCTAGCTTTCGGGCATTCTTGCCATAGATGCTGCCATGCATTGATTAGTATTTCCTGCACATCCTGCTTGTTGTCCACAGGAGCATGTAGTATCCTAGTGACTTTTTCGTTATTCTTCTTTTTGATCCAATACATAGCACCAAGCTTTTTGACTTGTAGGTGCAATGGCATGGTTGCTGCAGCCACCTGGAGTGCCTCCACCGGCGTTGTTCTGTATGCTCCTGTGAGTCTTATCAGAAGTTGCCTTTGAGCACGGTTTATTGTTTGACTTTGTCTGACATCATCCATCCGGTGGCTCCAGACACTGGCGGCGTATCCGACTAAAGATCTTATAATGACGTCATGGTACAGCTTAACAATTTTTATCGGTATCCTTAGTTCTTTTGTCGCAATGTTTACTAGTTTATGTGCGATTTTGATTGCTTTGCTTGATATCAATTCGGTGTGTTTTCTGAAGTTTAACTTTTCGTCAAGTGTTATTCCTAAATATTTAAAAGTTTGTACTCTCTTAATTGTTTTATTATTAATTTTGATTATAGGTCCTCTGTTAAGATTAAGTTTTCCTTTAAATAGTACAAATTTTGTTTTCTCTGCTGAGACTGTTAATTTATTATTACTGCACCATGACGCCATTTCTCTTGTGACGGCGTTAGATTTCCTTTCTATCTCCAATCTGCTGTTTCCTTTTATTACCACCGCCAGGTCGTCCGCAAACCCTACCACCCGTTCTACCTCTTGTAGTTCATTAAGCATCTCGAGACATGGCTGGAAGGTTAGGTCCCAGAAGATCGGCCCCAGAATCGACCCCTGAGGACATCCTCTTGTCGGTCTTTTGCCCACAACTCCATCGGCCGTACTCACTTCTATTCTTCTATTACAAAAATAGTCTTTAATCACTTTCCAAATTTTTGTGTGAATTTTTAGTTTTTTTATCTCTCTCATTAGAGCTGGCCACCATAGGTTGTCGAACGCCCCCGCTATGTCAAAGAATATTCCTATAGTATATTTACACTCGTCATTATTAAGTTGCTGAATTTTGTTACAGAGCTCGTTGATGGCGTCTTCAGTAGATTTATTTTTCCTAAAACCAAATTGTAAATTGCATTCATTAATATTTGGCCTTTTATTACTTATCTTCGCTGCGATTACTTTTTCGAATATTTTACTTACGACGTTTAACAGGCAGATAGGTCTATATGACTTAGGGTTTGTTCTATCCTTATCCTCGCCTTTCAGGAGTATAACCAGCTTTGCCTTCTTCCACGTGTTTGGGAAGATTCCTTGTTCTAAGCATTCGCGAAAAAGTCTTACGAGGTATGGAGTCCAGATATCTTTGTTTTCTTTATAGATTTCGCTCTTTATATCATCTGGGCCTGGGGCCTTTCCATTTTTAAGACTTTTTATAGCTTGTTCAACGTCCCAGTTTGTAACGTTGAGCTCTTCATTATTTTCTTCCTCTCGCTCGGGGTTATAGGTCATGGATGCTTCCCTCGTGAGTATATTCTGCTCATTATCCTCATTTTCTAAATCATCGGGGAACAATTTTGCTAAGAGTAACTCTGTAGTATCCTTCCAGCTGGTGGTAAACTGCCCATTATCGTTTTTCAAGGTGTTTAGGGTGCCCCTCGTCTTTATTTTACTCATCACAATCTTGTAGGGTGTTCCCCATGGGTCTAGACTAAGATTATCCTCTACGAATTTGTTCCAGGTTCTTTTTTTGTGTTCGCGTAGCTCTTTCTCGAATTGTTGTTTGATTTCCCTATACTTGTTTAGTCTGCTTTGCCTCAACTCGTGGTCTCCAGCCGCTCTGTAACTTCTTCTAGCTGCTTTTGTTTTTCTTTTTAGTTTATCTAATGCCGCTGTCCAATACGTTTTCTTCTTTTTAGTTCCGCCTTTTTTATTTGGGATGGCTTCTTCGATGGCTTTCTTTGTGACCAGCTCTAGTTTCTCCGTCAAGTTATGAATATCACAGTTTATGTCAATCTGTGGTAAGTGTAGTTTGTTATTAAATTTTTTCCAGTTTATTTTGTTTACATTATATTTAAATGCCGTTTTGTCTTCTTCATCCTCTTCACGATCTTGTTGTTTTAGATTTATGTTAAATCCGATGGCGTTATGGGCACTCGTTGTTGCATCTTCCACGACTCTCCAATCCGTTAAGTCATTATACACGTTTCCCCCGGACAAGGTTACATCGATATTTGACTCCGCCCCAGCCCTGCCCCTAAATGTCGGCGGTTGTCCTTCTCTATTGTGGATGTTTAGGTTAAACTGTTGGATCATCTCTTCGAACATTTCTCCATTACCGTCAGATCCGGGGCAGTGCCACAGCGGGGACTTTGCATTCAGATCCCCCAAAATCAGTATATCTCTGTTATTAAAAGCATTCAGAATATTCTCCAGTCTCATTACAAACATCTCGGTCGGAAGAGAGAACTGACAGTAAATATTGACCACTAACAGCTTTCTCTTTTTAGTAGTTATCTCTAGACACTGGACCCACCTGTCCGAGTATTGGGCATGCTCTAGGGTTTCTATATTCTTATTGAATATCAGCGTTGCAACCATAGGATTCTCCTCCCTCGGCAGCACCGCCACGACATCTACCGGAAATCCCTGTAGTCTTCCCTTTCTTGTGTACGGTTCCTGTAGGCATGCTACGTCCACGTTCTCCTCTTCACATAGGTGTCTCAGCTCAGCGCATGCTAGTTTAGATCTATCCGCGTTGAGCTGGATGATATTAATCATGGTTTATGGTTGTCTAGTGTAGACGTAGCATGCAGGAAACTTTTCTGCTGGATTGAAGGCTATCCGACCATATGCCATGACAAACTGTCTATAGACGCTGTTCAGTCGAAAAGTCTCATTTCTTCTTTCAAAAACCTTGTCTACCAGCTTGAGCAGGTCGCCTGGGTCCGAAGTAATTCCATCTGATTTTAGATTAATTCTGTCTACCTCTTCAATTATCGGGAAGGTGATGCTTTTCCCTTGTGGGTGTATGTTCCTTATAATGACTCTCAGTGCAGCCGTCAGAGTGTTGGTCTCCTCAAGTCTCGACAGGTTATAGTCCAGTTGCAGGGTGGTGTACAGACTTCTGGGGTGAGATGCAATCATCTTCGTTTCTTCGTCCGTCAGCTCTCTCTCCCCTAGGTCAGGCATGTTCTGAGTATTGTCTATTCCGTCTAATGTTTCCTTTTTCGGTATTTCTACGACTGCAGCATCGCTTCTATACTCCTTTACTTTACCTATTCTTTTGTAAAACCTCGGGATCCAGGATTTCCAGCTCTTCTTCTTCCTGTATGTCCTTTCCTGTTCGGGTATAGTCTGCTTGTCCTCCCCGCTTTCTCCTGAGTCGTCATTCGAATCCGCTGTCTGTTCCTGTTTTCCCTCTGTTCTACCCTCGTTTCTGTTTTCCACTATATTTTCCTTGTTTATTTGATTTTGTTCTTCTAGATTTCTGATGTCTTCCAAATTACCTTTTATTGTCTCAAAGAGTAATTGGTCATTTATTACCATCTCGAATCCGATGTTTTGGATTTTGTTTTCCCACCTCTTCATAATCTTTAAGACTTCCTTTGGGGTAGCTTTCCAAAGTCCCATTCCTATGACTGGGATTGTTATCTTCTTTCTTTTTGATCCTTGCATTGTTGACAGCAGATCCATAAGAAGATCTAGGTCCGCGAGAAAGTTTTGCTTCGAAGATTTAATATGCAGTACTCTGCAACCGTATCTGTTTTCACTAAAAAAGATTTCCAAAAACTGTTTATCTCTAACTTCGATCTCCTCCCTCTCGTACTCATCCAGGTCAAAGCCGTCATGTGACAGGGCAACTACCTGGGCGAACCCTCTCGGGAAAGTTGCTAGTTCCGGGTTTACAAAATGCAAAACTAATTGGTTTCTATCATCTAGGTGAATATGTCCTAATTTTTCTTTTAAGTATTTGTCCGTATCAATAGCGTTACTATTTATAATCCAATTGTTAAAAATATCTATTTTCTTATTGTTGTTAAATTCTGCCAATCTTTCTGTACTCCTTTTCTGTCTGCAAGGGGGGTTTCTTCTTTTGTGTTTTTTCTCCTCTCCTTCCGCTGATGTTTGGTTAGGGTCCATAATCGAACTTTTCTATTGTGCGTTGGAGTTGCATCTTATATTGAGGACACTCCTGTTGTGTTTTTACCCCGCACTTCTTCCCTTTCACAGCCATATTCAATCCACTAGTGGATGCGGCCTCTCCCCGAAGGCCTGACCCGACGGGTTGGGAGAGGAGAGCCGAAGCTCTCACTGTGATCGCCACTGTCTTTTATTCACAGCAGCTCCCCAATTGTTCTCACGATGCTGGGTCAACACCGAAATTTTTGAGCCCCCACCGGGAATCGAACCCGGGACCGCTCGCACTGAAGTCGAGCGCGCTACCGACTAGGCTACGCAGGAGCTCATATATATATATATATATATATATATAGATAGATAGATAGATAGATATAGATAGATAGAATTTAATATTTTCAATTAATATTTTCAAAAATTTAATATTTTAATATCTTCGATATCGTTGCACGTTTCTGCACCAAATTTCCTATTTAATGTGTAGAGGAACTCTGGTACTGGGACAGGCCATAGAGGAGGCGTGTATTCCAGGGGTGTAGTAGAGCTGGGTCAGAGCAGGGCGCCGCTTCGGTACTTTCTTTATATGTCAGAGAGCGCCCTACCTTGTCCTTTGTGTTGCTTAATATGTAATTTATTTTTCTAGATAGTAACCAGAGAAAAACATTAAATGCTAAATGAGGACATCTTTTAAGTTTGCACTACAGGGTACCTATTTTTTGTGACATTTCCTAGTTAAAAAGCACAATCCAATTAGTCTCGGCATATTTTATTGTAAAAATGATCAAATTTGTTTGGTGACTAGAACTTTGCTGAAGAGTACAGCTGATGATTCTTGTAGTAGAAGTTGGATTAATGCTATCATTTTTATACTGCAAGGAATGTACACATTAATGTACACAGTACTTGCCGTATTCAGACTCAAACGAATTATTCTTCAATCAAGCACCCCGGTATTATTTTGAATGCCGATGTTGTAACTGTTGCCTTCAAATTATAAAAGATAAATATTCAAATTTCTTCTGTTGGACGTGTACGCGCCAAATTTAGCATTTACTTAATAGGAGAGATCATGTAGGTAGTCCGTGTGACGATGTTGCCAGCTTTCCATAAGTACCGTTGAACGTAAATATCATAGAGTTAGGAAGAAAATAGAGAGAACATACTGTACATGACGTCACATGAAGCCAAATTACGGTTCATCGGTAGCCATCTTGTGTGGCCCCATTAGAGTCCCTCTATACCGAGTACTGTGAGAATTGGCTTTTTCGATAGGAAGATGAGTGCATCTCAGAGAGGCAATACTCGGAAAAGAGAGTCTCTAAACATGGGGCCAGTTAATATGGCCGAAATGCCTCGTCCCTTCCGTCTCTTGGCTTCATTCCCCTCTCCAACAAAACAGCCTAAAGTTCCCTCTATTTATATTCCTAACTCTATGGTAAATATAATAAATTTGGAATTTATTTACTGCGACAGTGTTGTCAACATATTTTGAAAAACATTCCCAGCTGTCAGTGTTGCCAACATGTTTTATTCACACCACACCAACGGATGAGCAAATCAGCTAGTGTTCACTAAAGACGAGAGAAAGTCAATAACAAGGTAACAAGAACAAAACCAAACAAAAACAGGAGAACAAATTGCACAAAAACTTTAGCCACGTTCTGAAGGACACTTCTGTGTAAAGACAGAGATGAATAGTACTTAATTTCTACCAATGAAGCAAATCTCTTTTGTTGTTTTTCATAACGTGTCAATGGCGCTAGTGGTAAGTGATGTAGAGAAAAGAAAAAGAAAAAAGAGAAAAACAAGCAATAAAGGGTAACGGACAAAGGAAACACCTTGATAGTAGATAAAAGGTTGTCACGAAACAGAAAAAAAAGAAGCAAGAAAGCAGTAAACGAAGGGAGTGTTAATAATGTTTTCACCGCACACGGGTATATTGTATTGATTCTGAAAATGTTATTTTTGGTCATTGAGACATTTATTGATTAATATCTACAAATGTGTACGATCAACATGTTACATACCTATTATGACATTGAGGTTGTATGCTTTCTTTCTTGTTGCTTTTTCTCAACTTGCTGTCAATATTCTTTCGTTATGTAGGGAATGAAAACTTGTTCCAAGTTGACACAAGATGCACACAAGTGAAGTTAAAAAAACTAGTTAGATTATATATGATAAAAAGTTATTATTGTTGAAGAAAAACTGTGTCCATAGTTGAAATGGAGGCAACTTCCGAAATTTTTCTGTACATCAAGCCTCTGTAGGTACAGATACAATTGATATTAAACAGTGAAAAGTATGTGACTGGACCGGGGATCGAACCCGGGACCTTTGGTTTACCATCCCAATGCTTTACCAACTACGCCTCTCAATCACACATTATGAGACACTGGAAAGTCCAAGCACAACTAGGAGTTGTGGTACCGGTACTCTCCAGGAGGTTTCGAGAGAGAACATCGACATCAAGAGTGGAAGGTGTGTGATTGAGAGGTGGGTCGACTGGGTGGCGCAGTTGGTAGAGCATTGGGACGGTAACCCAAAGGTTCCGGGTTGGATTCTCAGTCCAGTCACATACTTTTCACTCATTAATATCAAAAACTGTGTCATTTACAAATTGTTTTAGTTCGAAAATCAGCAATATTTGTTGTGAAAAGGCACTATTGCACACGATGTTTTATCCGTGGAGAAGCTGCACATGGTCCCCGAGCGGGGAAGATGTTTAAAAATTGCAATTCTGACATGTTTCGCTATGTGTACATCATCTTACAAGGAAAGTTTAGGTATATGTATCATCCATACCAGATCCAGACTTAATAGAATCTTTGACTATTCTGAGTTCTCTCTTTCAGAGCTGAAATACGTCACAGGGTCTAGGTCGATTTAGACCCGGTAACCAGGAGAATGAAATATAATTTTAATTATTTCCTTACGTTTGAACAGTGACCAGGACTGGAGATGTTACTGCTCGGAGCACGAAAAATACGACAACGAAATTCGAAGTTAATTATATGTCTCAGACCGGATCACCGGCTCGAGTTTCGGACAGGGTCACTTATTTTCTGGTCACACCAGGTCATCAAAAGTAGCCCGGATTCAGCTCTGCACGAAACAAATTCCTGCTAAACCTTTGAATAGCAGAGGAATATTACACAGGGTACTCTGAAACTTGTGGTTACGAAGTAATTTTTCTATTTAATAAAATAATGAACAGTGCTGAAAGAATTAAACTAAAATTAATCCGTTGCCTGTAGTTTTAGCGTTATTTGTCTAACGTTTTATAACCGGATGGAAAGCTTAAAACATGATTTTTCCTTGTAAAATAATTTTCACTTATAAGAAAAAGGGAAGTAGATTTCATACATCGTAAAGTATTTTTTGAAAAAAAAAAAAAAGTAAAAAAGATATATATTTATAGTTCTTCAATACAACATAATTTTATTACATTTATACACGAAAATGCGCATATTGTGATTTTGGTCATGTTACACGGACTATGACCATGATACGTAATGATCTAGCTTCATTACTACAATAATATCAGTGATGGCATATGTTTGACGTCATTAATTATATCCAGAACAGTAAGGACAAAATATACGTAAAAAGATGATATAATTCAACATTCTCCATAATGTCCAAAAGTTAAGTAGTCACCAAGTTCCACAAGAAGACTGGAAAATACGTACATTTTCTACTTAAATTTCTCTCAGTGAATTGTGACTGAGGTTTTTCTTGACGGAGGAACTTAGTCACACCATTTTGGAATAGGATTCACTATTAAGAACAGTAAGTAACTTTCCGGTGGTTCAGAATACAGAGTTCGTAAACAAAAGACTATCCTACGTTACAACACACACACTAAATGGTGTAGCACGGTCTAAAAATTGATGATAAATGAAGTAAGTTAAATAAACAAAGTAATTAGGATTTCTTTTTTTTTTTGTATTTTATAACATTAGTTCTACAAGGATCCAACAATAATTTTATAAGCCTATATTATCATGATTATATACTTCTTGTAGAGGTATATTAAAATTGGTCATTTTTAGAGTTTTGGTGAATACTAGGTATTTTTTTAATGATTCCTTCATTTTTTATGAGCGCAACGACGCAACACTTTTTGTTTTTTTATATATAACATAAAGCACATTATAACAGATAGCATACATAAAAATGAAAATGTTACGCCGCCCTACTAGGGGTAAAACCAGTGGCATCAATTAAGTTTCTGCTTGAGGGGGGCAAGATCCTATAAGAAAGGCCTTATATGATATATCGCTTGGTGCATCCCACCTATTTCCAAGCGTAGTCCTTACTTCATATTCTGCATATACATAATCTTCATACTCAGTGATTCCGCCAGACCCCCCCCCGGCTGTGACCCCCTCAAATACTCGAGACTGACTCCCAACTTAAAAAAAATATACGGTCAAAAATAGACAGAAAACGTGCAAAACTCAGGATACATCCTCCCAGTTTTGAGTAGACATCCCCAAACTGAAAATCCTGGCGTAATTCCTGTACGTAATTCACATTAATCTTTTCGCTATTAATATGGTATAGCTAAAAATAAATAACACTCATACCTTATATGAAAAATTAGGAAATTTTAATTGTTAACTTTTTGTAAAATGTTATTTACAGAAGATGAAAAGCTCTAATTTCTCAAAGGGTAACGTCTTGGCTCTATTTTAGCAAACATTAACAAGATCGTCAATAGATTTTTTCATAACCTCCTTCCGCTTCACAGTCAAATCTTCAGCGAGGCGAGTCGACCATCGAAAAGTGATAACCTAAAGTAATCGGCAGTAAAGTACTAAAGTAAAGTAAAGATTGTGATCGGCAGTGACAATAATTCCCATTGACAAAATAAGAATAAATTGCCGATTAAAGCCACCTTCTATACTGTGGACATATCATATTGAGCTCAGTGTCTTGGAGTGGACACCACTAAACAATCCGGATTCCAGTCAGGCAGAGGCAGAAATCTTACACCCGCTGATACTGAGGCAGGCTAGTTGTAGAAAGAGACTCAGTAAATAAATTCTCATAGAAATAGGGAAACAGCTTAGTCTTGTTGTGAGTAATAAGAACTGCAAAGGAACTCAACCAACTAACTCACGACTCACGTATGATGTCATAGGCAAAGTAAACATTATTGTGGCAAACCTCTTATAATGATGCGATCTACACATCGAAATATGCAACAAAATAATCTACATTGAACCTACAAAATAGGAGGAACCACAGCAAAGAAACTAGCGCAGGACTTCCTCTAAACAAAACTAAATTTTCAGCTCCCACGGAGAAGGATGACAAAATTTATGAACACAAATTTGAAAAACAACCATACCTTTCCAGGAAAACTAGAACTTGTTAGACAAAAAAATTCAACTTCCAAAACACGTAATACCCCTGATTGACTTACTTTCAAAAATGAAATATCCTCAGATCTAAACAAAAATAAAACTTAAAATTCCCTTACAAATTAATATAAAGAAAACGCTCTAATCTATACTTTCTAACTCTGAAGGATAGAGTAAAAATTGACCCAAAAGCTCCAACCGCTTAGGCAGTACACTGCCAATATTATTAAAAAATGACTACTTGCTAAGACTAATACTCTCCAAACACTCCAAACAAAAAGAATAGCTATTACGTACAAAAAATAAACAAGACTTCTCTATGTAGGACTTAGTTGACGCAAGCTGTCCTGTCATCTAGTAATTCTCCAAACTAAACTCGGCCATATTCCGAGCCTAACGACTCAGAAATGCTCAGGAAATAAAACACAAAAAGTGCTCATATTATAATAATTCTCAAAACCACATTCTGAAAAAGCGCACTGCTTTAGTTTATAAAGCTGTTTACTACACACACTCAAACGTAACAAGTGCGTAGAAAATTAGCAAGGGACTGGAACAAACATAAAGCAAAACTGAAACAAATTAATTATTGAAAAAGGGGGCAAAATCTAGATATTATCAACAGGAAAGACCCAATAACTTTAACAATTCCAATTCCTTATACTTAGTATGTGCTGTTCCTCTTGTATTAATAAATAACGCTACAGGGCAGACAAGCAATCTCGCGGCATACTAATGTGCCAGTGAACACTCTTTGAAAATCATTGTTATGATAAGTCTAATCAATGTTGAACAGGCACCGCACAGGGTTTTCAGGCGATCCAATGCAGACGTAACGCATAATTATTCTTGAACGGTACTAATATGAACGGAAAAGGGTATATAAACTTCTTTACAGAAGACGAAGATAAACGCCTGATATAGAAACGAACTATAGGTAAAAATAAAAAAGCTTCTTAAATTCTTTCTCTCATTTGCGATTGTTGTATGAGGTCAGCGCCAAATTAATCACTATAACAGATAATTCAATTCAGTAACCCACATTGAGTAGCACCTTACAAGTAGTTATTTTAGTTATAAATGTAGTTCCGAATTCCTAAAAAATCGATATTAAAACTAAAATATATATTTTTCTTTACTTTTCAGTGTACTTTATGTCGGTTTAACTTGTCTTTTAAGAAGTTTTTATTAAATTTTAGTGCTTTTATATTCTCAAACTCAGGGGGAACAATTGCCCCACCATGCCCTCCCTAAATCCCCTGGGTAAAACAGTCAAAATCGAATCATAGTGCCTAGTGTCAATCTACTACTATCCCTCTTACCGCGTTAGAATCACGTCCAACTGTAGTTATGTGCGATGATAACTAGTGAACTAGTTGTCCGGTGGATCTATCAATGGTTTAATAAAAAGATGAAAAGTTTCAGGACAAGTAATGCGGAATTCGCAAGTCCACTTGATTGATGATTTGGTGTGAATTGTATGCGTTACATGCAACCCTTCTCCAAGATTAGTAAAGGGAACAGGTTATCCCAAATCGAGGGTTTTTGCATTCGGATACCATGGGCTATGGTCAGAACTGTGACGTAGCAGAGAGACCCATGTGTCAAAAACTTTCTTCTATCTTTTCGAAGGGTGCGTGCGTGGGTGCGCTGTGAAAGAATGTTAATTGCCTAGGAGCTCTTTTGTCACCCGTGTGTAATTTCAACGAAAAGCAGTTCTGTAATTTTCCGAGTTTATAAAAAAAAATAATTGATTGTCTGTGTAGGTGCGTGTGTGTGTGTGTTGCTGTGTGCATGTGTGATGAAGAATTTTAATTCCATCGCGTAGAGGGCGTTTATGTGCGTATTATTCATGACATGGAAGAAAAACAATCGTTTTGTTATTGTGTTTGTGGGAACATGTGTCGATGTACCTAGGTAAATATACTCGTATTCTTTTAATGAAATAATTTTTAAAATTCGTTCTTTTTACTTGTAAAATAGTTATTTTAATATCAATATGCCTGGTACGCGATGTACTATTGCAGTATGCAACAATAGTCTTGCGAAAACGAAACAAGACGTTCACAAAAACAATATTAAATATTTTAATTTCCCCAAAAGTGCAGAATTAAGGAGGCAGTGGGTTCAGTGATGTAGACGTGAGGGCAAATGGAATCCAGATTCGTGTAGGGTATGTTCAGAGCATTTTATTGCAAGTGATTTTGAGAGGGACCTGAAGAAACGAACTTTTGGGTCTTCCTCTTGTTTTAAAACTGAGAAAGGATGCCGTTCCTTCTGTGAATTTGGGGATCATTCAAGACACCTGCAAAGAAGAACCATCTCACGACAGAGCAAGAAGAAAAGAGAAACGAGATAATAGGAAGAGTGTTGTCCAATTGTTGCTATGTTCACAGCATTCCATCGACAATATTCCAGCAAATGAATCGCAACAGGATAACGAAGTAGCAGGCTGTTCTCAAAATGTCTTCGAAGCTCAAATAGAAGAACTGAAAAAGGAACTTTTTGCAGACAAACTTACGAACAAAGTACTCAAATGCAAGCTTCAGACGGCAGAAAGGAAATTGACGCAACGAAAAACATTTCTAGGTAATCTACGAAAGTCACTTCTACAGTGTAGGAAGGGAAAGAATGCGATTTCTCTCTCCCATGAAAAGTTAGTAGCTGGACTTAAAGGTATTTTTTGCAGATAATCAGATCAAAATATTAACCAACAAACAAAAGCGTGTAAAGTGGACTGATGAAGACATTTCTATAGCATTCACGTTAAGGTATTTAGGGAAGAAAACGTACATTTACAAGAGGCAGAAATTGCGCTATCCTCTACCCGGTCTCTCCACTTTACAAAGGTGGGCTTTAAAATTAGATATGCGAGGAAGAACAGGTATCTTGCATGACATATTGCGTATGATGAAAGTTGTTGCGGTAAAATATCAAGAGATGGACAAAGTTGTTCTATAATTTGATGAAATGAAAGTTAAACGCGTGTATGAATATAATCATTTGAGGGACGAAATTATAGGACCTTTTTCAAGAATGCAAGTTATAATGGCCAGGGGCCTATTTGAAAACTGGAAACAATTAATATATGTAAATTTTGACCAAAATATTACCAAAAATATTCTGGATGATGTGGTTGTTCGTCTGTCTGAGATAGGGTATAAAGTAATAGCGTGTGTGTGTGACATGGGTGGAGCAAATCAAGGGTTGTGGAGGCAATATGGAATTGGAATAGGGCAAACGTATTTTCATAATCCATTAACAAAAGAAAAAATATATTATTTTGCAGACGCCCCACATTTATTGAAATTGATACGCAATTGGTTCCTCGACACTGGATTTGAGTTCCCTAACGGCAGTATTGTTTCAAAAGAACCTGTGAAATTTTTAATCGAGCATGACAATAATGAAATTAAAGTGTGCCATAAACTGTCACATACTCATCTGAATTGTGCAGGCACGGAAAAGAGGAAAGCAGCTGAATTAATGTCTCATACTGTTGCGACTGCTCTTCGTTATTTCAGACCTGGAGATGATCCTGACGCGGCCGAAACGACAGCAGATTTCATAGAAACAGTAAACAACTGGTTTGATGTAATGAATTCGTACATCCCAGCTACTTCTGGACCTTTCGCTAAAAGTGCATACGGTCTGCAGTTAACAGAACAAAATAATATCTTGGACAAAATGTACAATACTGTCAACAACATGTTATGTCGAGGCAAAAAGCGAAAACAAGTATTTCAGTCTGCCATTTTAGTATCTATTATATCTGTTAAAAATCTATTAGAAGACGTACAGAAGATTGGAATGAAATATTTATTAACACATCGCTTAAATCAAGACTCACTAGAGAAGTTCTTTTGTCAGGTTCTTTCTCATGGAGGACTTTATGATCACCCTACACCAATTAGTGCTCTGTATAGAATAAGAATGATTATCTTAGGGAATAAAGCCCTGGTGTTACGGAGACACACAAGAGCACCGTGAGTCTTGTCAATGATGAGGAATATATTTAATCCAAGTTACTGCAAAAATGTGGTGCTGTATTTAATAATGAGAAACAGATAGAAGTTGCTCCTAGTAATGATGTCCCTATTCTTGATCACGATTTTGACACGAACAAAAGTGAAATGGAAGAAGATGGATTATCATATATAGCAGGCTGGATGGCGAAAAAACACAAAAAAGTTCATCCCCATTTGGGTGAACATACTTACCAAATTCCTTCTGATCATACCTCTACACCATCTTGGATTCAAAGTTTGTCCTACGGCGGACTTATGCAACCCACAAAACAATAGTTAATGTGTGTTAAAGAAATGGAAGAACAATATTGCGCATATCATAGAGAAACAATCTGCTGGGGAGAGGGTGTTATGAAAAACCTAAAGTCAATTATTTTCACAAAAAACTTGAACTTAAGTTCGGATTTAGTGACTACATTTGTAAAAATGCGAACATTTGCGAGAATTAAATATTTGAACAATTCGTGCAAGAAGACAAGTGTTGAAAAAAAATAATGGGAGTCTGCAGCATAAACGGAAGAAAAAGAAGAAAAAACTTGTCCAGTAAGGTAAGTTTGGAAGTAATTTGTAATTGGCAGTGATATTTAAATGCTTAGTTTTGTTATACATATTCTCTCTCTCTCTCTCTCTCTCTCTATTTCTCTCTCTATCTGTGTGTGTATGTGTGCTCAAGTGTATTTTTTCTTTTGCTTTCAAACATATTCATATGTAATTGTTTTTGTATATGGTTTAGAAGAAAAAAAAACGCTGACCGCTGACGCGAGCATCCACATCCATCGTAATGGAATAACATACACAGCAGCAGCAGCCGACAGAAACTCGGGTCTCTATTTGACGTCACGCCGCGCCAGCCTATGACCGTACGGCAGGCATTAGAACTAATCTTTCCCCTTTACGAATCTTGACGCTTCTCGACCACCTCGAACTGAAAATAAGTAAAATGACTTGATCATTGCTAACAGAAAGCAAATTTCAGCTGAAAAACACAATCATTTAAAAGCATGATTGTGTAGAATCTGAAAAGAAGAATGTGAAAACTAGATGAGGCGACGAGTAGTTTGGCAGAGAATACAAACAGAATCCTTAACCAATTTTCTTAGGTTAACCGTTAACGAATTATCTACCTTAATCCTGAGTGAGCATCAGATGAAATAAGGAAAATCCTATGCTGAAGACAACTTCAATGACCCTGGGCTTTAGAATTATGATCACGAGAAACGCAATTGTATTATCCGAGTTCAGCTTCAATCATGTTATACATCGTCAACGTGTTGTTGGATTTAGTATAATTCCTGTTATTCGCCGCCGATTTGTTCATGCTACTATCAAATGTGTCAATACGAAGCTGGTGCACGAAGTTCCGTTGTTCTGCGGACGTCGAATATGTTTTGTGGTATTTAGAGTACCAACGACATGTATATTGATGCAGTACAACTCTGTAGTATTAACTACAACGATAGCTTAGACACTACAACCTCACGAAGGTAAGACAGTGAAAAACAAGAGTAAAGAGTAATTAGTTCTCACATATGTCTCTCTCTCTCTCTCTCTCTCTTTTTGCTATTTTGTTATGTTAAATACTGTTAGAAAAATATATTACATTAGAGCTCGTCTGTTTCATATTCGAATTTTCATTTGCTTATTTCATACATTAAACTTTTTGTACTTATTTCCTTTTTTCTTACTTACCCTGATTTATTTAACTTATATCTGGTGTAGCAAAAAGTAATCCATTATTTTGCCAATAGATGGCTTCAGTGATCTGTATCTCGCGTTGTATAAGTCCGATCGGGTTCAACGAGATGGCGTTCAAACGATGAGATTGCATACTACAAACACTATTCAGATAGTTTTGATGAGTTGACTCAGTGTTGTGTGAGCGCGCGTCAAAATGGACACTAGCAAAGAGAAAATACGCTATATTTTACAGTTTTTCTTCGATAAAGGCGAAAACGCAAGCCAGGCGGCTGCAAATGTGAATAGTGTTTATGGTCCTGATACTGTAACAGCCAATCACGCGCAATTTTGGTTTCGTCGATTCCGTTCCGGTAATTTTGACGTCAAAGATGTACCACGCACTGGAAGGCCAAGTGTCGAAAATGTCGATAAAATCATGGACATTGTCGCGTCCGACCGTCATGTAAGCACTGTTTCGATTGCCCAAGAGCTAAACATTGCACAAAAAACCGTGTGGAACCATTTGCATAAGGCTGGATACACAAAGAAGCTTGATGTATGGGTGCCACACAAGTTAACGCAAAAAAACCTCATGGACCGAATTTCCATCTGCGAATCGCTGCTGAATCGCAACCAAAGCGACCCATTTCTGAAGCGGTTGGTGACTGGTGATGAGAAGTGGATCACTTACGACAACGTCACGCGAAAACGGTCGTGGTCGAAGCGCGGTGCGCCGGCGCAAACGGTGCCCAATCCAGGATTGACGGCCAGGAAGGTTTTGCTGTGTGTTTGGTGGGATTGGCAGGGAATTATCTACTATGAGCTGCTCCCCTAGGGCCAAACCCTTAACTCGGAACTATACTGTCAACAATTTGACCGTCTGAATGCAGCAATCGTCCAGAAGCGCCCAGCTTTGGCCAATAAGAGAGACATTGTGTTCCACCAGGACAACGCCAGGCCACACACATCGATAGTGACTCGCCAGAAGCTCCGGGAGCTTGGTTGGGAGGTTCTTATGCATCCACCTTATAGTCCGGACCTGGCACCGAGTGATTACCATCTGTTCCTGTCCATGGCGAACACGTTTGCTGGTGAAAAATTCGCGTCAAGAGATGCTTGTGAAAATCGACTGTCTCAATTTTTTGCCAATAGGGACAAGGGCTTCTATGAGAGAGGCAACATGATATTACCTTCCAAATGGCAACACGTTATCGAAGAAAACGGCGCATATGTGACCTAAATCGGATCATTCTAACTAAGGTAAGTCAAGCCTTCAATGTCATGCAAAAATAATGGATTACTTTTTACTACACCATATATAAAAATAAGAACCCCAAACACATTGGGGCCAAAAACCCGCGTGATGGGCACCTAGATTTTCTGGCCCTCGTTATTACAACGGAGATATGTGGTGTCATTACTTAAATGCATAGGATAGAATGAAGGAATATATAATTCCGAATGATTTATTGATGATAAATGTTGGAACTTCAGTATATTACAGATAAACTCGGATAAATGATAGTGAATTCTTGGTCCTAACCCCAGATTCCCAACCCATAACCTCCAAGACCGTAGCCTCCTCGAAGTCCAAGCCCATAACCTCCAAGACCGTAGCCTCCTTGAAGACCGAGTCCATAACCACCTAGTCCATAACCTCCCAATCCATAACCATATCCTAGTCCATAACCAATCACAGGATATCCTGGAAGATGTTGATTAGTGCGTTGAACGCTGCTCACTCCAGTAGTACCACCTACAAAAGAGTAACAAAATTTGAATTTAGAAAAAATATACCAGTTAATTTAATATTATTAACATTTAATCTATACTCTAAAGGACTTTTTGAAGTAGTGTAAACGACAAGTAATTTTTCCTTATTATTAAAAAAAAAAAAGAATTTATCATTTACCAATACAACATGCAGGAGGACAGTCAAACCTTGAACGGGTGAAATGTTACCTTGTTAAGGAATAATGTACATTCATCTATGTTTTCATTTCTATTTTTAACGTGTCTACAGTTATATATAGCTGCGATCTCCAACAATGGAAGTTCAATCAAAATATATCTCTAATGTATTTGTTTCCTTACACGAAATTCCAATATTTCTTCAGTACACATCGAGATGGTAGAGAAGTTAACGCTAGCTTTCTGTAAGCGTGGTGTAGGGTGCGATTCCCGCCGGGGTCCATTGTAGGGTCGGACTATTTATGTCTTCGATCGCCGATTGTGACCTCTTCCACCAGTTTTTGTCACACCTTCCCGCTCCTTCTGGGCGTGAGGGAAGGGACAGTATTTTATCGAAAAGAAACTATCCCAATATTCGTATATTTCTTGCAACACCTTTAAGTAGCACTCTTTATTTGTTTTCATTTATAATTGTTATTTTTTTTTTTACAACAGAAACCATCAAAAATATTTTTAGGACACAATTGCCTTTTCGGTGACGAATCAAAATTAATGTCTAAGTCTTTATTACGTGGGGGAAAAATCAAAATTTATTTAATTACTTGGTACGTAGGAAGCTAGCGAGGCATAGTGTTTCAAGTACCGTTCCGATTTTGCGGTAATGGTATTTATTTTGTGGTGGTAACGATACGCACTTGTCAATGTGTCGCCTTTTTTAAAATTCAAATTGTCGGTTGTTAGTATTGCAAGGTATGCCAAGCGTAAAAGGAAGGGAGAATAAAACAAATGCGGGGGGGCACTGTCGGGCCAACGCATATGTGCTTCTGCCAGAATTCAGCAGCGAGCGTCCGATTTGCATGATTTATGTGTCGGTGTAGAAGTTTCGCCGAGACCTTTTGAACGACACTTCAATCAGCTTCCTAATCCTAGCAGGTTTTTTTTAGTTGAAATTTTCAATATGTAAGCACAGACGGAGATAACAGTGGTACAGATCCCCCCAGATTTTGTTACTGAAGTCTAAAAAGTATGCAACGTATTTTCGTCGATGATTTTTTTTTTACCTTTTCATAACTTCATTTCATTTCATTCCATGACAATTTATCTTCAATAAATGATTGATTAAAACAAAGAAAGTCTGATAACAAGGAGCGTTTGCTTACGATTTTACTTCAAAGGAAAACAATTCATGTTGTATCATTTGAATCGATTTGGGAATGGAAAAATAAATTATGAATCGTTCTTCGTATATTGTATATCGAAAGTAATCAATTCTACGTTTTGTGTATTTTTTTCTGTCTTTTGTGACAACGATACTAGCACAAGAGAAGGAAGTAAGCTGAGCAATATACACGTCGTTCCGCGATGGTCTTACTGCCACACTTTAGAGCTGATAGCCAGCTGCACTAAAAGGAAAGGAAGTGTTGTTACTAACAAATATATATTTCTGAAGAACAGGACTTTCCATATTTGACATTTAAAGTAGGTATTAAGCCTAAATTGTAATACAGTTTCTGTGCCATTTTGTTTGCGTATTAAAATTATTTAAGATTTTTTTTTTTTTTTTTTTTTTTTTTTTGTAGAAGTTAACTTGAATTTTCATTTTCCCATAATACATAAGTTTCCTTCGCCCTTGTCTATCACGGAAAGCTGTTTGTCATTTCTCTGATTCTATGAATGTTGGGTGGTCCTAAAATAAAGGTTGGAATTCTTAAAGAACTGCTATTTAATTAGAAACGAAATAGGTATCCTTTCATATTAATTAATAACACTTAGAAATTTCAGGAGGTCATTACGCGCATCAAAACAAGAAAAAAGTTACTAGCCAGAAATTTCGAGAAGTGCGTAATTTCGGAGTATGCCTCTAAAATGGTGGGAACGTGAACATCAGAGCGGGTTATTTAGAATAAGGAAGAAATTCACATCTGCTCTATCCAGAAATGTATATTTGGAAAGTTTGCAGTATATGCGGAAGGGATTTCTCAAATGAATTAGACATTCACAGACAGTCACAGGAGGAAAGATTGAAATGAACATTTGTATGATGCCGTTCTAACTGTCAATAAAATACGTTTAGCCACAAGTTGATATCTTGCAAGATGTAAAGATAATTGAGAAAAATATCACAGTATGCGTGGTTCTATAACCACCAATAAAGTAGACATTGATGAAGGCATAACGAAACATTTTGGCGTCACCAACTTAATACCGCCCGTTGCGTCCCTGCTACCAAGTCCGACCCTTGCCCATTTAAAGGAAAAATTCGGAACGTACTTTACCAAAAACCTGCAGAATCCGTCCTTGGAAGTCAGCCAGCTTGTATAGGACGTTAATAACAATTCAGTGGACTATTCCAGTAATTTCAAACCTAATTCGGCATTTTTAAGAGCAGAACCTTTATCTGCGTATTTTAGTTGTTCCTCCGTGCCAGTTCTTGGTTGCTTGTCAAATTCATTATTAAAAAGACTTTAGTGTAATAGGTTGGTATATTCACTACACCAGTGTTTCCCAACCTTTTGGAGGCTACGGACCCCTTGATTACTTGCTAGTTTTTTTGCGGACCCCTGCTCCTACAACCAAGGAAAACATAATACATAAAGTATCAGTAGATCTTTTTGCGTTATCTATAGCTTAAAAAAGATGTACAATTTCAATACATGAAAGTACAATTGAATACGCTTTGCTAACAATACTGCAATACGCCAATTAATAGCAATAACAGAAACACTATTGAGTTTGTTTGCTTACTATTTTTCAATGTGATGACAGTAGTTTTGCGTCTGTCAACATTTTCATATGTGGCTTAAAGTAGATATTTACAGGCGCAGATCTGGTTGAATATCAAGTCTCTTTCCGTACTTATTTTTCATACAAACAAGTACAGAAAATGTTGACTCACACAAGTAGTCCCGAAAGACATCAGATGTGAAATTCCCTTTCTCGGAACATCAGGATACAAACACCGTGGATGAATCAAAAAGTCTCCATTCCTAGTAAACACAAACTGGGAAATATCATCTTCAAGAAGCAATCGCAGGACAACTCAATAAGCTGGTCTTCATTTGGTGACAACTAATTTTTATTGTTTAGAAAGAAGATTCTTCATCCAATTGTTCTTCCCGTGGGGAACCGGAAGTTGATCTCTCAGCTGAGAATCCAAAGAAAGCAAATGCTCTTTCATGTTCCCATATTTTCAATCGAAAATTTTGTTTCACTTGCCGACAGAAAATCGTTCAGCTTGGGAAAGGAATCGTATTCCTTACTGTCGATTCGGAGAGCTCAACGTGAAGTTTGAAGTTCTTTAGTTTTGGTTCTAATTTTGTATCAACCAGAAAAAGTCTCACCTCATCACGACCTCGAATAAGCGAGTCAGGACTTCCACGAGATAGCCAGCTTACTTCAAAATGAAATGTTGTGATCTCTTCCCGTCTCGTTACACAATGCAGTGAAATTTTTTGAATTAAGGGAGATTCTGGGGATGACTAAAGGGCTGCAAGTGGTGGTGAGACTAAAGGTCTTCATGTTTCTGTCGTCAAATGCACGTCCCTCCTTTTAACTTCTCTTGAGCTGCAACAAAAGAGTTTGGATGAATCGCCGCTCCACGACAAAACCGATAAAAGAGTCGAAAAGCAATTAACAGAAATTCAGACTATTTCCTTGTTTTCAATTATGGTACACGGCCTACACAGGGTTTACAAACCAAGAAATTTTTGTTCAATTTATTTTTATTTAAAAAATGGGTTTCTACTCGTAACAAGTACTACACAAAGACAACTAACCTCTCAGAAAATGTTGATACAAAAGCTCAAAAAATTAAGTTATAGCTGTTTTAAGAATATGAAACACACAGGAGTAAATGAGGGAATTGGTCTTTAACGTGCGTTTTGTGAGAAATCACCCTTCATCCACATTCCCCCTTTTTTCCTGTACGTTTCTTATCAGACCATTAAATGTTGTTCATTCACTTTATTTACTGTATTGCTTTCGGTTTGTTGAGTTCGATTTTAACTTGACTTTCGTGGTCTTTATAAAAGGAAATCTGTATATGATGTAAATATCGGAAAGTAAATTCTCGTTACATGACGAAGTATTGCTGACCCTTTACATGCTTGTCACGGACCCCTGGGGTTCCGCGGACCCCAGGTTGGGAAACACTGCACTACACCAATCAAGCGATTTCAGCAATAAAAAGTTCCTCATGATTTAGTACAGCATTGCGATTTCATGTAATAAAAACAAATATACATTAAACTTATATGAGGATTATGCTATATCTAGCATTGGAACTTTGCAGTTCGCAATGAAGACAGTCCATACCAGAGGTTTTTTAAAAAGAAAAAACTGCCTTCGTTAATTAAAACTCACCAATGAGCCCTACAGCTTGTGCACCAGCGACGAGAGCCAAGGCAACAACAAGGACGATCTAAGGAAGAGAAAAAATAAAATATAGTTTATATGAATAGGAATTATTAAAATGTCAGTTTTTGTTTGAGAACAATATGCTTCTGATTTATCATAATGAATAGTGCTCCAGTCACGTTAAAGCAATGGAAGGAGCAGACGACAGCACCTCTGTTATTGGCTGCTGGTGATCTGATACAATTGAACACCTCTTGATGTTGCAACGTCCAGCAAACAAAATCATAGAAATACTGGCTTATCGCCACTTAAACTGCATATCATTAACCCCTCAAGCTGGGATTGAAATTCACGTCAGCCTGTGACTATCATTTTAAATACCAAGCATGCCAACAACAACAAAAATGTACCTCTTTATAGGACAAGCCTCCTATATGCTGAATATATTTAATTGTTTTATATTGCCGGTAGAGATGGCAGAGAACGAAACGTTACGAACGTATTACATCTTGAGTACGCCGTAAGTCAAAACCGCCACAAGCAGCTGGTTCTCTTACGTACATGGTACGTCAAACCGTCTTCAAGGGTTAACAAAACAATTTTTAAGCGTGTGCTTTGTTACATCTAGAAAACATATTTAGTTTTGTAAATACAGTATAAACAAAAGCTGAACGATATACAGGTCACAGCTTTCTACCAAGGCTAAAGATATTTTACTAGCCGCGAGAAGAAAGAAAATCATTACAGTTTTGGAGGTATACCACCTCCTTCTTCAGACTGAACTACACAAAGGAAGAGAGTAGTTTTTCTCTTTTCTATCGCCATATGTAGGTGTAATAGAGAAGGTAGTATTTTTAATAACCACCCTATGTTTGAGTGCTTGCTTCACCGTAAGCACAGGAGCAGAATCATTAATAGTTGCACATCGTTAAATTCCTTTCTATTTTATTTGACTATATATATGTTTTGAAGTCACCTATAACATACTCGAAGGACAATCTATTGCTCGAATATAATTAGTAGGAATTGAGTATACAAAGTCAAACCTATTTTTAGATTTCATTTTTTTAAAGGTTCATAAACATATTCATGTTTGTCAGGATATTCTTTCTTAAGAAAACAAACTATGCAATAAGCTCATTCGCTTTAAAAGCTGCAAACGCGTGGCTATAATATAGTGTCTTAAGACATTTAGTAGGAAAAGGCTTTATTTCTAAGCTTCTATGGAGTCAAATATTGCCTTTATGGGCACTCATATCTACAATTATAGGCACTTGACGTTTTTTATTTACCTACGTGTCTGAAAATACAATTCTTATCCTATATCGGAGATATAACAATTTCCTATTAAAACTAATAGACTTTAGCAAGTTCTAATCATCTACTGTTGAAGATAATTCTAGAATTTAAAACGCTGATATTCTTTGCCCTCCAATTTCATTAGCTGAATTTCGAGATAGCACCTTGAATTAAGACTCGGACAACTCTTCTGAAGAGGACATTATGTGTTTTATAGAACTTACGTGTCTAATGCTCAAAATTTAAAAAAAAATGTGATTTTTTTTCGTATAAACACGTTTGTGCTGCAGCGATTTAACTAACAATCGACAGCTTCATAGCATCTCAGAGGCAGAAACATTCATTTTATAAAATAGATTGGCAGCACTGACAACTGGAATGCTAAGGGACAGGACAACTGGAATGCTAAGGGACAGGACAACTGGAATGCTAAGGGACAGGACAACTCACAGTATTTTCGTATTGTGTTGAATAATATTTATGCCAAATTTCATGCTGCTCCGTCTAAACTAATGGAAGCAATTAGAAAATATTAATTATATAGAATATAGGTAGGCCACACTGACAACTTGGTTTTTCGGGACGGTGACACCCACAGAATTTTACTATTGTATCCAATATTCTTTGTTCTAATTTCCGTGCAGATGTGTCTAATGGATTGGAAATACAATAATTTGCAAAAATTTGTTGGAAACACTGAACCACTGCACCAATCAAAATTGTTTCAGCGGCTCTGAGTTAGTCTAACCACTATCTTCCCAATGGCACCTCAGCCACGACTCTGCACTTTGTGGTTCCTGAGACTTAAATCCTGGACACGGACAGACGGACTGAGCGTGATTATAAGGTCTCTGTAGCTTCACTATCAAGGGAATTAAAAATAATTTTTACTTACATTCTTAATATGTATAATATAGCGTAGTATAATATAGTATAATATTATACTATGCTACAATATAGTTCCTGAGACTTAATATGTACAAAATGTGCAGTGATTGCTCATGGGCGGATTTATGGAGGACATGACTTTAAATGTTTCATTCGAAACGATAGCTTTTTAAGTAATTGCCCCCCCCCTCCCGGGTCTCTCTTCTAAATCCGCCCATGTGATTGCTTAACGTAATATTATGGTTTCATGTGAAATTTCTACGAACATTTAGCAACTGCGGGGCTGAAAAACAAACCATTATTTCTATTGACAATGTTTGACAAGTATATAATGACGGTAGAGGCAAAAATGTTTTATGTCTTCTGTCTTAAACATGCTTTCTGTTCACTACTGACTATTCCGTGTTGATATTTTTAGCTATAAAATCCATGCTTCTGCGTTACGGATTTGCTACTGTGATTAAGAGATGTAACTTAAAGTTAATTCAATTACGTTTGTCTAGATATAAGCAAATCTAATTGATGTAATCATCCAGCTAAATAGTTTGGTAGTTACTTTTGGGTACAGCAATAGTTTTCTATTTAAATTATAAAGCTAAAGTCCCGAACTAACCAAAGGTATATACAACATTAATAACACAGGTTTTGCTAAATAGTTACGTCATGTAATCATTATAAAATTTCAAATTACTCTCAACTTTAAAAACATATTGCCTAGGACATTACTACCATACCCATAAAAGATATGCTATTACAGTTATGATGACACAAATTTAATTAACAAGCAAAATTGATTGTACTCATTATTTTACTTACGATTTTCTGGCAAACCATGTCGATGGTTGAGCTTAGTTAACAGAAGAAACGAATGATTAACTAATAAAGAAGATCCGTTCCTGCTTCTTATATACCCCTCTGCTTTTTCCATTTCCTCACTTTGTGAAATTTCATTCCAATAATGAACGATCGGAGGAAATTCAATTTTCTTTACCTTTTCATTTAATTATATCCCTTCCTTAGAAGGATGTTATTTTTTTATCTGCCATTACAATTTTCTCTATTCAACAAGCAGGTTAATGTATTAGACAGAGAAATCATTTCCTATCCACAAGAAAACACGTGTGGCTGTTCTTTTAAAAGAATTCGTTTGAGATAACGAAGATTTGTGGTGTCCTTAATTTGACATTAATCGCTCGTTTGTCCTTCCGCCTAAACGAAAGCAGATAAAGAGAAACTGACGAGTCTTAAAACAACTCCAAACCAGAGATGACAAATTAACATCGTTTATATATTATCTCATTAAGTCTACAGCTCATCGAGGGCTTTAGGCTACCAGGCACCATTCATGTAGGTTATCACAAGATCAACGCAGTAACGTGGATTTTGAAATTCAGCACGCATAACTTTGGAATTGTACTCAGCGTTCTACGGAATTTCAATGTATGAAATGTTAAAAATGGATCTATATTAAATTTGCAGAGTTGCAGAGACAGTTAATCCTCCTTTTACCTGCATTCATTATCACAAGTATGCTATAATATTACATGCACTACTTATGTAATAACGTGTAGTCACACCCTCCGTCAGAAGAGCAGGGGATAATCAACGTAGCATAGAATCTACTAGATGTTGCATTCGTTTCATTAGAATACATTTCGGCCATGTTCAGTAGCTGTCCATAACACATTTGTACTTGCTTTGTGTTACTGGAAGGCACAAACTGTGAGAGTGTTCATTGAATGCCTTGCAGATTTGGGAACTTCGTTATCCGGCTGACACAAACTCTGCAACAAGATGTGCGTTCGCTGCATCATTCTTTTTTTTTTTTCTAATATATTATGGTTTCAATATTGGCTCTTGAAAATTCGGTACCAACACAACACCATTACGGGGCCATTACAAGTATGCTAAAGACCTTATTACAAGACGAATGTATAGCGTCATTTATTATCTGCAAATGGACTCAATATATCTTTCAAATGGCTGAAAATGCAATCGATCAAACCAGGCAACTTGCCTAGTCCTCCGCTGTCAATTTTCTTCGCGTCCATGAGATTTATTACTGAATGAAGATTATCAATAATGACACACTGTTGATCAGCGACTACGAAACCTCATGAAATACACCGAGTTAGCAAAACTCTTGGGATAGTTACCTAATATCTTGTCGGGCCCTCTCTCGCCTTCTGGAGCGTAGTGATACGGCGTCGAAGTGAGTCTGCAAGTCCCTGGTACACTTCGGGACGTAGTTGACACCACACAGTATGCAGAGCGGAAACCAATTGCGGCCTGTTCGGGGGTGGAGGATCCAGTCACGGAGCTTGAGTTCAACGGCATCCCAGAGAGGCTCGTTGAGGTAGCCAGCTCAGTCGTTGGACCTCCCCTGCATGATCTTAGAACCATTCTCTGATGACATTGGAGCGATATGGCGGGGCATTATCATATTTAAAGACCGCAAGGTCGTCAGGGTGTAGAAAGGCCAAAATCGGGTGGAGATGGTCTCCGAGCAGGTGACGATACAGCGGACCATTCAACGTGTCTTCCTGAACAACCATACGAACCATTCCATACCAAAAAACCGCGCTCCAGACCATGACTGATACCCCACAGCCCTGAACCACGCCCTGTTGACATGCGGGATCCATCGTTTCATGAGATACGCGCCACACACGGTGCCTCCCATCGACATGGTACAGTTGGTACCGTGATTCGTCGGACCGGCTGACGTTGCGCGACTGTTACAGTGTCCAGCCGAATTGGTGGCACATGCAAGCCGGAATGAACCAGAAAGCTGGCTCGTTAGAAGTATCTGATGAAGCCAAGTAGTTAGTTAGTTGATGAAACTGTTAGACGTTTCTAGTTTTTAAATTAAATCGTATTGATTTGCTCAGCTTTTATTTTTATTTTATCTTAAGTATATTGAAGCAAAGTTTTGACATTGAAAATATCATACTTCTTCCTTATCAGACCGGAGACCCGTAGAACATCGATAGATCCTATGAATGCTGTGTTCTCATCATCAGAGTAAACAAATTTCGGTGGTCTGATAGTTATGGTACCCGCCTTTAATGCCTAGGGTCGCGAGTTCAAATCCTGCTGAAAACAATTTTGTTCTTAACAAAAGAAAATTTTGTTTATGAGTTCAAACCCGGACAAATACAATTTTCTATTTTTTTTTAAATTTTATTTCAAATAATAATTTTTTCAAATAACATTTCTGCTTCCACTTATGAGTTTCTTCTATCATAATATATTAAAATCTATATGCTCTGTAACTAACATTACGCCCTTTGAATTGACAATGAATTTGAATTTTATTTATGGCCCTTAGGCATCTAAGGCTCAGGTCGGTATAGGGAAGGAGAAAGGACTCGGGAAGGTGTTGGCCAGGGTCTATGTTGAAGGTACAACCCCAGTGGAAAATCCTCAGTCGGGATAGTCCGCCGATATGTATAGACTGATATTCTGAGAATTGCATTAAAATCGCACACACAAATATTCATGCCCCAGGCGTCCCACTAATCTACGGTCGCCTGGTACTAGAAGGATGCAGCCAGAGCCTAAGTTGACAGTATCATCCCAGTTGCTGTTGAGGACTAAACCTGGAAAACCTCTTTAAGGTTGCCACAGTGTGCGAATTAAGGAATATTTACAGGGGGAATATGCGTTAATAAGAAAATAACGTGATAAATATAATATTATGCATTATTCGTGTGTCCGCATGCAGACTCTAAGGAAGATTCCCCCTCATCCCCCTGTTAATTCGTACACTGGGTTGCCGTAAGTTTGGCGTTACTGACTTCTGCGAATTCGAGTATACGAACTTAGAAGAGTCCTAGAATTTGCGTTCAATTTTTCACTCACGGTAGCTTTTGTGAAGCCCTTCCAAGGATTATTTCTGTGCTCTAGTATCCAATTTTGAAAAAATGTAGCACGATGTGTTCACATTTATTATTAATAATTGTTTTCTTGCACTTTTATTGACCATGGGTTAGCGGAGGTTAGGTACGGTCAGGTTCGCACAGATAGAAATACATTTTGAAAGAAAGTAACGAACGTGTAAAGATACATAACTGAAGCTGACCTTACTTAACCTACCCTCACCCATGGTCATTAATCTAAGATAATCTACGAAAGATGCAAGAAAGAAATTATTAATAACAAATATGAACAAATAGTAATGTATTTTGCAAGGGAAAAAACAAATCCCTTGCACCTGGGGTCTTTCACTCAACAAGCCAATAACTCAACCACTTGCTTATCTACGGTCCACAGTGCGGCCTATTAAAAATAAAAAATCCCTTTCGGCAGGCCTACAGGCTGAGACTCGCTTTGTTTCGCTGGAAGCGCTGCCCCCAGACCCTGTAGGTGGTTTCGCCCCGAATTTCAGTGCTTTTGAGAGGATGCACCTCCTTTATCTTAACCAAATTCTCCCTGCAGCACTACAGCACCATGGTGTCCATCTGCACCTTCCCACGGAGGGCTGCGCCCCCCAAAGGGGAGGTTTGCTCTATTTATTGTAACCTACTCTTGGTCATACACCTTCAAAGAAAATTTCGTTTCTCTACCTTCAGTGATTTGGAAATTGGGTTTTGGGGGCGGCCATTTTGGATCCAAGTTGACGACTTTTTGAAAGATTTCTTATATTATCGTGACCTACTTTTGGTGGTACACCTTTAATTAATATTTCATTTATCCAGCTCAAACGGTGTGCAAAATGGGATTTTGGGCGGCCATTTTGGATCCAAAATGGCGTCTTGAATACATCATGTAATATCTTAGTAACACACAAGTTATAATACCTTGTTACCAAATTTGATATTTCTAGCTGCAGCCGTTTAGGCTGTGTATTCTATACAACAATTGGTTCGGCGGCCATTTTGGATCCAAGATGGCGAATTGTTCATCATTTCGTAATATTTTCTTGAACTACTAGTGACAATAAACCTTTATGCCAAATTTCGTATCTCTAGCTCAAAACGATATGGAAAATAGATTTCTTGCTTCCGCCATTTTGGATCCAAGATGGCGTCTTCGAATTTATTAGGTAACATTTTTGTAATCAAACAGTGATGTTGTACCTTTATGCCAAATTTGATTTCAAGAGCTCCAGCTGTTTAGACTGTGTATTCTATACAACAATGGGTTCGACGGCCATTTTGGATCGAAGATGGTGACCGATTTTTCTCATTAACGAACTTAACCGAGCTATTAAGCCTAGAAATAACATATTAAAATTTGGTTCAAACATCTTCAAAATTATTTCCGCTAGCGTGTTAATAGATATCGTACCGATCTCAATAGGTAGATTTTTCTTCGAAATCTAGCTAAAAAAACTGGCAAAATGTCTGAAAAAATAACTAGTTACGGATTTTTCATGTTCGGTTGGTTACAGTAGATCTGTAATTGTCAGAAAATACTTATGAAAGTGTTTATTTTATTTTACCTGTGCCAGAATAGTCTCAAAACTACCTTTGTTCGATTGGCAGCATCGATTGTGTTACAGAGTCGTAAACGAAGCATGTGTTGAAAGTTGTATAAGAATGGATTGAAGCAGATTAAAATCAAATCAAATGAAATCAACATCTGAAACTACGTAAAACATAAAAAAGTTACGAAATAATAACTTATCAAATAGAACTTTTTAGTGAAACAATAATTGTTATTGATTTTTAGTAATTGAATCTTTAAAATACGATATGTTATTATGAAAAAAAATATGTTGTTCCGCTTTCAGACTTACTTTAAGTTATAGTCACATATATTTTCTTCAATATAAAAAAACAGCTGTCAAAGTTGCCTCTTTTTATATTCAATTTTTTTTCATCCACATACTATAAATCCCTATGGTCACTGAGTGACTCACTGACTGACTAACTTACTCGTCATTATTCCCAGGCCAAACTACGGTAGCTAGTAACACCAAATTTGGTATGAAGGTAGATCATCTCTAGTAGATAAATGAAAAAGTCCGAAATTTTAAAACAGTCGTCATCTTGAATCCAAAATGGTCGCCCAAAAACCCATTGTTTTTGTAAAACACAACCTAAACCACTCGCGCTACTGAAGCGAAATTTGGTATGACCTACACCACGCCATATTTAATTCAAAATGGCCGTCAAAAACCCATTTTCAAACCACTCTAGCTAGAGAAACGATATTTGGTTTGAAGGTGTATGACGAAGTGTAAGTTACAATAAATGGTGCAAACCTCTCCTTTGGCGACGAAGCCTCCTGGGAGGTGTTGTTGACAGATCGGAAACATATAGGCGAAGCTCCGCGGAGTGTGGTTATGACCAAGGGGGCCTGGGGGTAGCACCCCCAGTGAAGTAAAGCGAGTGAAAGTTATATTATTAGAATAAAAGACTAAATGAAAAGCGAAAGATAGAAGCACCGTGCAATGTTATTTTTCATAAATCAAACCTCAAAAGAAGAGAAATTGGAAGACATGGATAAGTATGTATGTTTGTGTATATGTGTCTGTGTGCGTGCCTGATATATATACAAAGAGGGGGAGACAGAGGACGAGAGAAGAAAAAGAGAGAGGCTTGTCAACTGGCTCCAAATGTTAGTCTAGAAGATGAACAAAAAGATGTTTCAAGTTCAGGATATTCGACATCAGAAGACACTGATTCATCTATAAATTTATCATAATTCCGTTATTATATAACAAAGCATTAGCAAATATATTTATTAATTATTACTCAATTTACATCCAACCAGGAACCATCTATTAAAACATAACAACGTAAAATTTTGTTTAAAAATATCATTTAAGTATTCGCTAAAATGTTAAAATGTTGTAAGGGGTTAAAGTTTGCAACTCTGACTTCAGATTCGTAATCAGCGACCTAAAAAACACTTCAGTGCAGAGTTTGAGATCATTTACTTCAGTTTTTGACTTTTTGCCATTTTTTTTAATCAGCTGCACTGTGCAGGCTGAGCTTGCAACCGAGGATTTCGAAGTTGTATTAACACTGCATGTGTGTTACGTAACAAAGCTACGAGATGTCATTCGCGCGTGGATTACCGGTGCGACCGTCTCCTTCAAGAACTAGGACTAGTTTCTTAGATTTACGAAATCAATAATTTCATCCTGGATTAATCCGAGAAATATGTTGCTGAAACAGTAAGTTCTCAAGATTGTGGATTAATTCATGCTTGATCTTGAGGCACAGATGGAATGCTTTTTATGGAACCAGAGCTATGGAGCTGAGGCACGAAGAACGTAAATAAAATTCAAATTTCAAATGGAAGCGGGTGTAATTCGCTCACATTATCGAGTTTATTGGCTGATGCTATGGTGTAGATTTTCGTGGTGATTCCGCACAATTTAAAAAGAATACGTTTTGAACTAAACATAAATAAATAGTATGTTTTCTTTTAATTATATTGAATAATGAAAAAGAGCCAGAATCTGTGATTTATTGATTAACTACGATTGTATCCTATGTTTTAGGAAATAGGCAATTTGTGCAATTGCATCAGCTTGTATCACGGCATACATCCGCAAAGAATTATTCGATTCAGCATAATTCCTGTTATTCGGGAGCCACGGTTATTCAGTGGGTATAGCGCTCACCTCTGGCGCATGATATCATCGTATCAAACTGTTCTCATGCCATGTGGTCTTTATGGTGGACACACATCTTGTTCGTGTGTTTTCTCGGAGTTCTCTCATTTTCTGTCACTTTCTTCGTTTTATCCAACATCATCCAACCGGTCTGAGCCAAAGTTTCTTAAGAACCTTAAAATTAAATTTAAAAAATCCCCCTATTAGCTGCTATTCATACAAAGTGTTAATACAAAGTTGGTGCACGAGTGGTCTGTTATGTGCACGTCGTAGTCGTTTTGTGATATTTGGAGTACCAAAGACATGCATTTCAATGCAGTAAAACTCAATGCAGTAAAACTCTCCGTCGTCATTACAACGGAGATATGTGATGTCATTAGTTAAATACATACATCAAAATGAAAGAAAAAATAATTCGAAATGTTTTATTGATGATAAATGTTGGAACTTAAGTATATTACAGCTAAGCTCAGATTAATCATAATGAACTCTTGGTGCTAAGCCCAGATTCCCAGTCCATAACCTCCAAGACCGTAACCTCCTCGAAGACCAAGTCCATAACCTCCAAGACCGTAGCTTCCTCGAAGACCGAGTCCATAACCACCGAGTCCATAACCTCCCAATCCATAACCATATCCTAGTCCATAACCAATCACAGGATATCCTGGGAGATGTTGGTTAGTGCGTTGAACGCTGCTCACTCCAGTGGTACCACCTAGAAAAGAGTAACAAATTAACAGAATTAGAATTTAGAAAAAATGTACCTGTTAATTTAATAGTATTAAAATTTAATCTTTACTCGGTTGAAGTCGAATTTAAGCGAGTAGTGAACACGGGATCGTAAAGATTGGGTAAGGTTAGGTGCGGTTATGTATCTTTACACATTTTTTAAAAAAGAAACGAAAGTATAAAGATACATAACCTCACCTAACTTTACCTAACCTCCACGTTACCATGTTCACCAATTAAGGAAAAGTCGATTTTAAGCGAGCACTCGCTTAAACTCGACTTCTACCCTATACTTTGAAAGACCTTTAGAGGTAGTCTAAAGGGCAAGTAATATTTCCTGAATATTTTTAAAATAAGATCTTAACGTTTACAAATTTAACATGTAGAGAGGACAGTTAAACCTTGAAATGGTGAAATCTTACCTTGCTAAGCAATACCCTACATCGAACTATGTTTTCATTTCAATTTTTGACGCGTTCTCTCTGTACCAGTTCCTGTTTTCTTATCCTATACATTACTGTAACATCTTTAATTTAATAGGTTTGTATATTCACTACAAAAATCAAGCGATTTCGACAATGATCAAAATAAAAATGAAAGAGAAGTCGCACGAATAGAAATGTTTATATACTTGCGAATTTTCTTCCCTGAAAGTTTGAGTTCATCATGATTTAGTACAGCATTGCGATTTCATGTAACAAAAAGTGCACATTAAAGATATAATGCTACTATCTAGAATTTGAACTTTCCAGTTCACAATGATCCTAACTGCTTATATTGTATGAAGACTGTGTGAACGTCTTACATATCACAGTTTAAAGGAACTGTCTTCATCGTTAACTAATGGGATTTCTACTCACCAATGAGCCCTACAGCTTGTGCACCAGCGACGAGAGCCAAGGCAACAACAAGGACGATCTAAGGATGAGAAAAATCAGAAATATAGTTCATATGAATACAAATTATTAACATATCAGTTTTAATTAGAGGAAAATTACTTCTGGTTTACCATAATTAGAGTGTTTACATAATAGGGTGAAATATTTATATTTCAACTAAATGGCACATTTTTTTTTAGAGATTTCGAACTAGAAATAAAATTGAATATCGGTTATCAGAAAGACAGATTGTAAAATTGTGCAGTAACCAACTGCATTAAACAAGAAATAGTACTGAACCTAAATGTATGATTCATATTATTTTAGTAAACTTAGGAAAAATTAGTACAGATCCAACATCTAGGAAGTAGAGTTTGTTTATCTTGTTGCGTAATTAGTTGCAACTGGTTAGCAAAACTTACTCTTTAAAAATAATGAGAGATTAAAAATGGGAATAGATGTGAATGTAAAACCAACTTCGAAACAAATTTTAATCCACATGGTTACATTTTACTGCACATTCGTCTTGGATTGTGAATCACCCATTACTTTATTTATACAAATAGATTCATACCATGCATCATTAATATACATTTTCTTCTTATGAACAAACAAAACATATTTATTTTATGAATTATCCAACTGAGATAAAGTTACCTAAACACAATAATAATAATAATAATAATATTCATTCAATTAAAATGCATTCGGAAATTTTTAATTGAAGTTAAGGTAATTTGAAAACTTAATTGAAAATAACAACCGAGGTAGGTTACAGAGAGATTAAATAAAGAGAAAAAAGCATCAACCGGAGTACAATTCTGGTTAATACACCACATCAGATAAGCTCGGGATCGCAATACCCGTATTGCAATAAGTCTGTGAGTCCCTTAGTGGTCTCTTACAATACTTAGGCCTAATTACTTCAAGTGAATCATTCTGTAGCCTTAAATTTAGCAATTCGTTAAAGGATCTTTCTTCTTATCTTCTGCTGTGCAATTTAAAACGATGATACCCTTTGTCCTCCAGTATCATCAGCTGAATATGGAAATAGTACCTTGAATTAAGATTCGGACCGCTCTTCTAAAGAGGACAGAATGTTAAAGAACTTCTCTGTCTAATGCTGAAAAGTTTATAAATGCAAACTTGTTTTCGTTAATCAAGTTAATGCTTCGATTCTACTCACTATGCCTAAGGATTCGATCCCTTGATAACGCTTCAGGCGCAGAACCATTCCTTTTATAAAATAGGTTAGCACTGACAACTGGATTAAGGGGCGGAAAAACCGATACTACTTTCCTATTGTTTAGCTTAATATTTATGCCAAATTTGATGCTGCTACATCTAAATTAACGAAAGCAATTTCAAAATTTTAATTGTTTAGAAAATAATTCGGCAACATTTACAACTTGGTTCTTCGTGACAGTGAGGCCCATAGAAGTTTCCTATTGTATCAAATAATCTTTATTATAATTTCCGTGCAGCTATGTCTAACGCTTTCGAAGTAATTATTAAAAAAACTGTTTGGCAACACTGACAAACGGCACCAACAAAAACCATTCTGGCGACTCTGTGATTTTCTATCCAATACCTTTCAAACGGCACCTCAGCCACGACTCTACACTTTGTGGTTCCTGAAATCACGGGCGAACAAACGGACTGAGCGTTCTTCTTGCTTCGCTATCAAGGGACCTAAAAAGAATCTTTACTTACATTGTTGAGATGTATAATATAGAATGTCGACGATTTCTGAATGTACAAAATATGTAGTGATTGTTCAAGGCGATGTTATGAAATTATATGAAGTTTCTTTGAGCACATTAGCAACTGCGGCTCTGTTATACTATAAATGTGTATTCGAGAAGAAACCATAGTTCCTATTGACAATGTTTGACATTTATATAATGGTGGAAGTAGCAAAAGTGTTTTGTGTCTTCATATTTGACTTAAGCACGATTTCTGCCCATCATCGAGTATTCCGTATTGATATCTTTAGCCACAAAGTCGATGACTCTGCGTTACAGAATTGTCACTGTCGTTAAGAGATGTGACTTAAAGTTACTTAAGTTACGTTTGTTTAGATATAACCAAATCTAAATGATGTAATCATCGAACTAAATAGTTTAGTGGTAACTTTTGGTACAGCAATAGTTTTCTATTTAAATTTAAAAGCTAAACTCCCAAACAAACCCTGGTTATATACAGTTTTAACAGTACATATTTTAACAGCACGTATGTAATCTTTATAAAATTTCACATTCCTCTCAATCTTAACATATTGCCTAGGACATTAATACCATAGTCATAAAAGATATGATGGCACAAATTGCGATTATGATGGCACAAATTACGATCATGATGGCACAAATTAATTAAGATGCAAAATTGATTGTACTCAGCATTTTACTTACAATTTTCTGGCAAGCCATATCGATGGGTAAGGTTAGTTAACAGAAAATACGAATGATTAACTGATAAAGATGATCAGTTTCTGCTTCTTATATACTGCGTGTTTTCCTTTCCCTCACTTTATGCAATTTCACTCCAATAATAAACGGCCGAGGGAAATTCAATTTTCTTTCCGTTTTCAATTAATTATATCGCATACTTAGAAGGAAGTCATTTTCGCTGCCATTATAATTGCCTCCATTCAAGACACAGGTTACTGTATTAGAGAGAGGAATCATTTCCTATAGTAACGAACATTTGGTGGTTTCGTTCCACTTTTATCCCAAAAATTTGTACTTGGTATTTTTTTTATGTTTGAGTGATTTTGGGAATATTTCTGAGAAAGTATTCAATAGCAGCAAGAGGTCTTATACTGATTGTATAACAAAGCCACCTCACGGCAAATTTTGTAACTACAGGTTCGATGACGATGTGATGTAGATTTTGGCCCAACCCTAAAAGCTTCCTTTCCTTCCTTCCTTTTGCTGAGAAACCAAAGGAGTCAAGGAAAGGAACCTTGGAAGGAGTGTAGGAAAGGAAGTATTTTGGACGTTGTACACTTGGCGAATATAGCGACCGCGATCTTTGAAAAGCATTAGAAGCTTAAACAACTGTGCAGTGAGTGGAGGGATAGGAGTGTTGGTTGTGATATCGTAGGCAAACAACCCCAACTGAAAAAGCACGAATAGAACGCAAACAACGGCGCAGTTGTACTCGTTTAGCAAGATGCTTTGATCGCTTGAGATTTCCCCTCTCCTTCGCTCGAGGGGTATTGCACGGCGCGTATTTTTAAGACAATGGTTTACATGGTCATATTCAAGGACGCACATTAGGGGGGCAAGTGGGCGCTTTCCCCTCCTCCCCTAGTATCCGGAGAAAATGATAATATTACTAATATGGTACAAAATGTGGGGATCATGTCAGTCAAAAAAGAAGGCAGTATGTGTATGGTTGGTCCTTACTCTCCCCCCACGAAAATCGTAACATGGGCGTACTTTGTCATATTCCTTATTCATTATGTGTACCGATCATTGTACAGGTCTTTCGTTACAATTGCAATTCTTCACGTTCTTCTCTTTGAAAGACTTTCGAGGGAACAGATACACATAAATGTTTCATTTCTTTTTGTAAGTTGTATTATTACATGAATCAGCGAAAAGGTTTCAAAGCGTTCAAAATGCAGTGCAAAAGAAATGATATTAAAGAAATTATCAACAACGTGATGCGTGCAACAAATTGCTGGAATTTTTACAGAGTAACTGCATATTATTTGAAATCAATTTTGTGACATTTTCTATTCCTCAATAGAACAATAAATAGTGTGTTCAGTAAACAATATGAACAAGAATCATCCTGAATATCCGCATATATTCTGTTTTGAAGGCGGAATACAGCTGCACCTGTCATTATTAATGCACATTGCACTTAAGATGGATCCTGCTCAACGTTGTCCCGTGGCTAGGCTCGTGAAATTCTGTAAAACTCGAAGCGGACGTAGTTCAGTAGGTACAGCGCAGGGAATCCGCTAGTAATTTGTTTGCGGGGGTGTAAAGTCAGGGAGGGGGCATGCACGGTTTCTATCGATTTTTGACAGTATAAAATTTAAAGTTTAGAGTTTTCTAGAAACTTTGGGGGTGACAGCCCCACAGGGGGTCTGGCAGAATCACTGGTAGCGCGTTAGATTCTCATTCAGGAGGTCCTATGTTCGATACCAGCGACCGACCATGCCGACAGGTTTTTCCATGGATTTTCTTCAGTCACACCAGGCAAGTGCCGGATGATACCTTCAACTTAGGCTCTGGTCGACTACTTCCCTTCCTCACCATCCTGGCTGAGGTTTTCCACAGTATTTCTTCAGTCACGCCAAGGAAATACCTGGATGGTACCTTCAACTTAGGCCCTGGCAGACACCTACTAGCATCCTTTCCCCTCACCTGACCCAGGCTTAGCTTAGATGCCTGAAAGTAATAATTAAAGCTCAAGTTCGAACCTCACGGACGACCATCCTGACAGATTTTCCAGGGTTTCCCTCTTTACTAAGCGAATACCGGAATGGCACGTAAGATCCTGACCGCTACCTTTCTCATTCTTTGCTTTACCATATGGCGGCCCGATTGAAAGTTTCTTAAAGTTATACTTCCATTCAATTCAACAAGAGGCAATCCAACGTGATATTTAAAAAAACAGGAATACATCAGATCATTTACTGTAGTATTTTCCTATCTTGTACACAAGAGCAGAAGAGAATGGACCGCTCCACATACAGCGTCTACTACGAATGGTGCTTTAACAAAACTTCTTTTGAAACTATCATCCCCAACAACGCAAGATGACGCTTACCTAAAATAAATGCTTTCTTCCCCTCTATTTTTTTATTAAGAAAATGTTGCTGCAAATAACAACAGAATCTTATTTTGAACAGAATCTTTGAAATACCACTAAAGAATTAAAAAAACAATGAAAGGAACGACTAGCTATTGACTAACTCCATTGATACAATGGAAGGAACAACGGAATGCAAGATGCTAATCCCGCGGGACTACCCTCCCCACACCATCGGTTTCAAAGCGAGGTCACTTCCTCCCTGCGTAATGCTTTCTTCATCCGTCAATTCATAGGTGGCGCTAGTTTCTACATGAAACAATTGAACACTAAAGGGTACGAAGGATGGACTGCATGTATCCTTGCTCGAAGGAGGCAAAAAAGGTCACAAGGAAACGAAAAGACGTTATATGATCAGACCTTAAGATGGCCGACCTTCCGGTAGGAAAGGAAATAGGAGATGAAGGGTGTATTTAGGATACATTCCTTGTATCTTGTGAGTAGATCGCGATATGACGCGTGAGCAATTTAGATTCCAAATATTAATCTTTGCGATATCTTTGTGTCGGTGCAGGATAAACGTGTAAAAGATATAGCAGAGCAGATCTACATATTTTTATATTGCATAAATGCATCATCAGGGTCTTTACATACGTCTCCTTGCGCCACCACTGGGTCCATATTTTTCATATTTCACGGAAGTTGACCGATTATTATAATAATTATACCAAATCTTTATAATCTTGCTCACGAACCGTATTAACGTAATATTAATATCACAATTCCTAAAATTCCTAACTTTAAGGTTGATTAGGTTAACTCTTTCACTACGATATTGGCTGAACTGAAGACGGTTGACCTTAAGTTAGAAACATATATTATTGGGCCTACGTTAGGTGTTTGATGATAAAAATGGGAACAAATAACTGTAGCCATCATTGGCCCTTTGTTGATTTCTAGTTGGCCGTTTTACGAACAATTTCCTATTAGTTAGCAAATGATAGCGCAATGGCGTAGGATGCTACAGCCTGAATCGATGGTCCCGTTCGTTGAATGGTTATCGGTCACTACCTGTGCCAGTCTTATATTGCCTGTGCAAATCCACTGATGTTATCACGCTACTGTTTGTTCGGAATTCATATAATCATGGTACACACTTGCCAATCTGGCCGGAGAAAATCCAAGATTATTGGCTGCTTGCGAAGTGGAGTGTCCAATCTTTTTGTATCGTAAAATATCGCCGAGGTTAAAGGAGGTAAATGCTGTCAACTTTTCATGGTACTCAATCTACATTACTGTGCAACGAGCGTTACTCCCAACTCTCACATAACGCTTAAGTACTCCAGCTATACACATTCCTTGCGGACGTGATATCGCAAGCGTGTAGTGTACTTCTGTATCTAATATGTTAATATACCACGTTATATAACTTGCATGGCAGTAGTGGAACGTAATGACAAGCTATTTTTTGCGATAACTGTCAATCGAAAGTATCAGGGTATCAGTGAGTCCGTACCAGACCAATAATTCGAGATGTTTTTGAGTTGGGGACTAAAACATGGGATAGCACAGTTGCATAGAGCAACTGAATTTTGATATTGAACAAACTGTAACGTCTGAAATATATCACTACAATGGATTAACTAAATTATTTCTAATGATAAGTGGAATCCTTTTTGATGCAATTGAAACGTCCAACGAAAACATATTTTTAGTATTCCTTACTGCTCCGCAGTTGCAGGAGGTAATAATATTAATTGGTCTAATAGGAAGTCACCATTCCATCGCTCATTCATTGTGATTGTGACTGGAGAGCCCTCAAGAAAATACGCTGTAAGGATGGACGTCACGTACACCTCGCGGATCTTGATCTCTCTTAACTTTGTATGGTAGTGTTCATGATATCGTTCTTATGACTGTTTTTATTATTCCTGATTTCCCAAGTGCTCACTTAACTGTCCCATCGCAGGTATTTATTTTACACATTCGATCTGAGACATTTCCACCCCTCCTCTTTGAACATAGCACGGTGTTCCCGTAGGCTGTTCCGCGTACAGATCTTTCTGTAGGAACACTCAAGTCCCAGCCGTTTGTTCGCTCCTCTTCTGAAGTGCTTGCTGAACGTCTCGCCTTCTTTACGTTGCTGTGTCTTGTGGCTTGCTCTTCTTAGGACGAGATCCTAGTGTAGACTTCATACAGATTGAGTCTAACCCTTTTTGAAGTCTGCTAGTGTGAGTTGCTTCATAATCTCACATACCGTCTTGTCTAGTATTATAAGCATCAAACCAACGGGCCTCGTCCTATCCTTTCGACAACTGGATCCAAGTGTTGACTCACCTATTTTCATGGACTTGTTATTCGTATTTTCATGAGTACGTGCTATTCACAAAGAATACCGTTTTTTAGTACCCTGCATAAAACGAGTGTGTGATTTCCACTCATAGTTTGTCAACACTAATTGTGATATTCCTATCGATTATGGAATAATAATATAGAATAGAATAGAATAGAATAGAATAGAATAGAATCGTCTTTATTATAGTGGGCGTGTTTCGGCCTCGAGGGCCGCTCTTACAACCAACCCATGCCAATACATAAAATATATACATAGTGATACACAAATCAAAACATTACATAGAAGTATTTAGTAGCTAAATAGCTATACTTATGTATATATATAAAAAAAGAAAATTTATCTGGAAATGAAGTAGTTATTATGAATTAATACTTGATCAATGCAACTTATATGTAAAAGCATAATACACAATGAGTACCAAATATATATATATAGATAAGCTATGAATGGCTATAAATAATATAATGAAGGAAATAAATAAAAAAAAATTAAAAAAAACACGTATTATAATGCGCATAAAAAAACAGTAATTAACATGAAGTGGTACACTTAAATAAAAAGGAATATACAAAGAAGAGAATAGCAAAATTGAAAGTTAATAATGAAAAGTTTAATTGTTTTCTACCTTTGCGTAATGCGTCAACTTGTATTGAAATAGCTCAGCAGCTGTGCAAGAGATCATTCTTTGGACAGAAGATGCGATTCCAAATTCTTTTTGAAAGTTTGAAAAGTTTGAAAGTTTGAAACGTCATACGAAATAATCGTATGAAACTTCAGTAGACACAGATTTTCTGGAATAAAAAAAAAAAAAAAAAAAAAAAATACTCCGTCCATTCATCGACGCAAATGTGTGTGTAACAAGCATAGATGTTTTGTAGAGAATAAAAGATAAATCATTAAATATCACTCTCACCTCCAAAGAGGTGATCACAAACTTCATCGAGGTATTCAACAATCCTGAATAATTTCGAAGGTCATTGCTTCAAGCACTTATCTGAGATCCATCAACTCCAGTGTGATCTCATCTCTAAGCAAAGGGTGGGTGCCAATAAACACTTTTTTTCCGCCCTAAAAATTGTTGATAAATCAGGTCAAGTCAATAAACAAACTAATTACGACTTTTTTACATTAGAACTTTATTCTACAAGGATCCAAAGGTATATTAAATTGGTCATTTTTGTATTAGCGAATATTTTTCTTTTGATTCCTCCGCCATTTTTATGAGCGCAATGAGGCAACACCTTTTGTTTTTTATATGTCATAAATTACATCATAACAGATAGTTTGTTAAATTACATCATAACAGTTTTGTTCGAGCCAAATTTATTTTTACATTCACACCTTAAACTATTTTTCGACATTGTTTCCACCAATGTTCAAACACTTGTCATAGCAGGTGACCAACTTGTCCAAGCCTTCCTCAAACAAACATCCCGCCAGTAAAAACAACCATAACGTGGGGTGACATGGCGAACAAACGTTTCGTCACCAGTCACGATTTGGTTAATAAGTCCTTTCCTTCATTACTGGATGTAATTTGTTAAATTTTAATTCTTCCTTTATGTGAATGATATACTTCTCTCTGTCTCATGATTAACACTAGCCAACGAAGAAGCATTGCCGAGTCGTTCGGTTTTGTGGACGTCTGTGAGCCTTTTCGGAACCCAGCGGGAACCCAGTTTGCGACCTAAGCGGTCAGTAACAATCTCATGCAAAACAGTTCTCGAAACTTGAGGAAAGTCAGCTGAAAGCATTGTTCTCACCGTCTATTCTCACGCATTTTCTCATCCACCTTCCTCACCAACACATCATTGACAACAGAAGAGGCGGGATGTTTCGTTGAGGAAGGTTTGGACAAGTTGGTCACTCGCTCTAACAAGTGAACATTGGTGGAAACTATGTCGAAAAATAGTTTAAGGCGTGCTCTTTCATGTAAAAATAAATTTGACTGGAACAAAACTGTTTTAGTACTAATTTTTTCAAAGCAGTACTTACTTTCCGGATACGGCTTGTATATTACCAAAATCCAGGGTGACTCCGGTAATATTATTACAAATTTTGATGATATTATGAACACGTTTGTAAACTGTTATAGAAATTTGTATAGTCAAAAATGCATAAATGAATTAGACTGGCCACCTCTTTTAACAAATATTAAAACCCGTTTAACCCAGCAGAACACTGATAAATTGTAGCAACCTATTAATAACAATGAAATTTTGAACATTCTACAAAAATGTAAAAAGAATTGCTGTCCGAGAAGAGATGGATTCCCCTATCCTTTGTCTTTGAAGTAATGGGACATAATTTGTAAAGAATTTACGGAGATTATTAATGTGATAACCACTAAAGATAATTTAATACAAAACGAAAGTATCATTATATTTGTTCCAATGAAGGAAAAAAAAAACGGGTAACATTTCTAGTTTTCATCCGATTTCACTAATGAACACGGAGTTAAAACTAATATCAAAAGTGTATATGAGAAGATTAGAAGAGCATAGTGAAAAGCTTGTTGGTGAGCACTAAACAGCAATGCCAAAAATGTTTAATCTTTCATTTGGATTGAGTAAGTAGTATTAGAGATCTCTGTGCACACTGTACATTTAAAATTGTCAGCTTTTATTCTTCCCATAGATTTTGCTAAAGCTTTCGATGTGCTAGAACATCACCATTTGTATGCAGTGTTACGAGCAATGAATATTGACGATCGTTTTATTCATATCATAAAAATTGGGTATTGTAAGGCCACGTCACAATTACAAATTAATGGTCACTTATCTCCACCAATTCCTATAGAAACTTCCGTCAAACAAGGTTGTCCTCTCTCGATCTTGCTTTATGGTATAGCACTAGCACCATTAATGAACACGTTATTAAGTTATAAAGACCCACTCCTTCATGATTTCCAAAATATCAATGTATTTTGTTTTGTGGATGATGTAACAATAGGTTGTAATGTCCTACAAGCAACTACAATTCATACAAGATATCCTCTCAATGTACTTTAGAGCCAGTGGAGCAAATATCAATTTTGAAAAATCAAAATGTTTAGCCTTTAATGGGTGGGATAATGCAAAAGTTAATAATAATATGCTGGCTAAATATGAAAGAGCAACACAAATTAAAATACTAGGTGTCTATTTTGCCGATGCAACGAAACAGCAGAAAGCAGTATGGTCTGCAATTTGTAATGTAATTAGATCGCAATGCTTGCAGCAAAAAAAAAAAAAGAAAGAAAGAAAAAAAAGATTTAACCTTGCAGCATTTTGTATGTTAATAGTTACATTTGTACAAAACAATAGTACGCCAGTAAAATTTTACCTCTGCCGAATATATATGAAAAAAAAATACAGTCCATTATTGGTTGGTTTATATGAGAAGGATATTTCTTCCGAGTACCTAGAGAGGTGCTACATTTGTATGATCAAGGTGGCCTTCAACTTATTGATATAACAATTAAGTGTAAAGTAATATTCCTGACATACAATTAAAAACTGTTTTTTTTAATGGAAGAAACGCTTACGAGTCAATGGTTACACTGGTTGACACCCTCGTTACCAGCCCCAATCCATCAAATTCTAAATATTATCAACAAGAGTCTCAAGTTACTAGTATCATAATAAATGAATGTAGTTACCTGTCTGATATGGATCAGCAATGTTATTTGATGCCAAAATTGATGTATAAAAATTTCATTGACACAAAAGTTAAAATATGTGACGTCAGAGAAATAAAAAAAATCCAAATAAAAAAGCAACTAGCATTTAATCTGAAGAAATATTCACCGTAGTTTTTTGTCCCATAAAGTAAAAAGCCTATAGTATACTGTGGTACATGGTATAGTTCCTACAGAAAAACGAATGTATGGTATCAAATGATGTAATGGTAAGCAATGTGTAAAATGTTCTCAAGAAGAAACGTTGGGACATAGATTAACGGAATGTCCGACGATAGATTAAAATTTGTCAACGTTGTCAGGCAATGTTAAGGATAATATGCCGTAAACCAATATGTTATTTTACTTATCACTTTCTTTTGTGGCCAGACTATGAGTGGTATCCTAAAATAAAACACAACACAGTTACATGGTTGATTGCACATACGGTGTGTTACCTCTTTAGTAGTGATACTGAATTATCAGAAGAAGATTATTTACACTTTTTGAGGAAAAGAAAGTGGAAATTATTACAAGCTTGCAATGGAAAAGTGTTGTTTCCAAATTCTTTTGAAAATCTTGGATGAAAAGATTTTATTACAGTTATCTTAAAAGGAGAAGCTAATTATGTAACAAGTATATGAATTATTGTTCTGTATTATAGAGTTATTAATGTGTAAGCTGCTACAAATATATGTATTACCACTCTTAATCTATCTGACTTATAGCCAAGAAAACAGAAAATTAAAAAAAAAAGGTTAATGTTCTCATCTCAAGCGCTTGAAGACGTCGGTTCAAACTAAGCTCGTGCCATATGGACTTTGTGCTGGGCAAACATAACGTGTGTGAGTTTTCTCGGTATTCTCCCATTTCTTCCCACCTTTTTTTATTCCACCAATCATCATCCAACCGATCTGAGCCAACGTTGTCTAAAAGCTTTAAAAATTAAATTCAAATTCAAAATTCCTGTTATTCGTTGGAGATTTGTTCATGGTATTGTCAATACAAAGTTGGTGCACGAGTGGTCGGTTGTTATGCGCACGTGGGAGCTGTTGTGAGGTATTTTGAGTACCAAAGACATGTATTTCAATGCAGTAAAACCCTGCATTATTAACTACAACGACAGTTTGGACACTCCTACCTCACGAATGTCGGATAGTGAAGAAGGAGAATAAGGTTAGCCAGTTCTCAATTCTCCCTCCCTCTGTTATTTTGCTATGTTAAATAGTGTTAGAAAAACAATTTATCTTGAGCTCTTCTAATTCAAATTTCAGTTTCCTTATATCATGTATTAAATAAACACTTTGTACTTATTTCCTTTTTTACAGACTTTTCTTTAGTTCACAATGGTTCGTGGTGTCCTCAAATCTTTGCAATCTTAATTGAAGACCTGAATTGCAGAACATCCTAAGTCCACCGGGGTATTTTTTTCAGGAGGAACAAAAAAACAGTCCAAGGTCTGGGTATATTGTTCTATTCAGTTGAAATTGGTTTCTGTGGTGGGATTAAGATGTAATATTTATGCAAGTGGATAGCCCTAGTAACATAGATACCGACGATTAGAAACAATACAAATACGAAAAAAGTAGACTTGCGATGTTTTGCAATTCAGGTTTTCAAATTAACTCATTTCCCGACGTCATGTAATGAAATTTTGTACAGCGAGGTAAGTCGGATGGCAATACAATATTTCATTCTTGCTTTCATATGTTTATATATCTGGTGTAGTAAAAAGTAATCCATTATTTTTGCATGACATTGAAGGCTTGACTTACCATAGTTAGAATGATCCGATTTAGGTCACATATGCGCCGTTTTGTTCGATAACGTGTTGCCATTTAGAAGGTAATATCATGATGCCTCTCTGGAAACCCTTGTCCCTATTGGCAAAAAATTGACAGTCGATTTTCACAAGCCTCTCTTGAAGCGAATTTTTCATCAGCAAACGTGTTCGCCATGGACAGGAACAGATGGTAATCACTCGGTGCCAGGTCCGGACTATAAGGTGGATGCACAAGAACCTCTCAACCAAGCTCCCGGAGCTTCTGGCGAGTCACTATCGATGTGTGTGGCCTGTCATTGTCCTGGTGGAACACAATGCCTCTCCTATTGGCGAAAGCTGGCCGCTTCTGGGCGATTGCTGCCTTCAGACGGTCCAATTGTTGAGAGTATAGTTCCGAGTTAAGGGTTTGGTCGTAGGGGAGCAGCTCATAGTAGATAATTCCCTGCCAATCCCACCAAACACACAGCAAAACCTTCCTGGCCGTCAATCCTGGCTTGGGCACCGTTTGCGCCGGCGCACCGCGCTTCGACCACGACCGTTTTCGCGTGACGTTGTCGTAAGTGATCCACTTTTCATCACCAGTCACCAACCGCTTCAGAAATGGGTCGCTTTTGTTGCGATTCAGCAGCGATTCGCAGATGGAAATTCGGTCCATGAGGTTTTTTTGCGTTAACTCGTGTGGCACCCATATATCAAGCTTCTTTGTGTATCCAGCCTTATGCAAATGGTTCCACACGGTTTTTTGTGCAATGTTTAGCTCTTGGGCAATCGAAACAGTGCTTACATGACGGTCGGACGCGACAATGTCCATGATTTTATCGACATTTTAGACACTTGGCCTTCCAGTGCGTGGTACATCTTTGACGTCAAAATTACCGGAACGGAATCGACGAAACCAAAATTGCGCGTGATTGGCTGTTACAGTATCAGGACCATAAACACTATTCACATTTGCAGCCGCCTGGCTTGCGTTTTCGCCTTTATCGAAGAAAAACTGTAAAATATAGCGTATTTTCTCTTTGCTAGTGTCCATTTTGACGCGCGCTCACACAACACTGAGTCAACTCATCACAACTATCTGAACAGTATTTGTAGTACGCAATCTCATCGTTTGAACGCCATCTCGTTGAACCCGATCGGACTTATACAACGCGAGATACAGATCACTGAAGCCATCTATTGGCAAAATAATGGATTACTTTTTACTACACCAGATATATTTTTGCATTTCAAAAGAAAAGTTTAATTTAACATAAACTTCTTTATGCTAAAATAAATACTAACCCGCAACGATTTTGTGTTTGGCTGGTTGCAGAACACTTTAGGATATGAGTCACAAAACATTAGCTTGAGATAAAGTATCCGAACACTGAAGTAACTCGATAACAGATATTAAAACACTTTCTAAAGGCATACTTTTCTTAACCAATATGTACCGTACTAAAAGGTTTAAAAAAATTGTTTATGCATGACTGAAAAGAAAATCATAGGGCGCACTCTTATACAGTCACTTTATAAATTCTTCAATTAGCGCGCTTCATGCTTCTCTTACTAGTTATGGATAAACAAAATTATTTCTTTTACTTTTTAGTACGAAATTTTAAAGAAAAGTATGTCTTTTTTTAAAGACAAATTAAATACTTTCTCTTTTTATTTATCATTACCTTTTTAACTAATATATAAATAAAAGAGCCCGAAACTCTTTCGGACCAAAAACGAGCGTGATAGGCACCTGTCCTTTCTGGCCGTCGTCATTGCAAAGGAGATATATGATGTCACTACTTACATAAATAGGATAAAATGAAAGAATATATTATTGAAAATGCTTTATTGATGATAAATGTTGGAACTTAACTATATTTCAGCTAAACTTGTATTAATTATCGCGAACTCTTGGCACTAACCCCAGATTCCAAGTCCATAACCTCCAAGACCATAGCCTCCTCGAAGACCAAGTCCATAACCTCCAAGACCGTAGCCTCTTCGAAGACCAAGTCCATAACCACCGAGTCCATAACCTCCAAGTCCATAACCTCCCAATCCAGAACCATATCCTAGTCCATAACCAATCACAGGATATCCTGGGAGATGTTGATTCGTGCGTTGAACGCTGCTTACTCCAGTGGCACCACCTAGAAAAGCGAAACAAATTAACGGAATTTGCATTTGTTTTAAAACATACCTGTTAATTTAATAGTATAACCATTTAATCTCTAATCTGAAAGACCGTTATGGGTAGTCTAAAGGACAAGTAATATTTCCTGATTATTTTTAAAATAAGATCTTATTTCTTACCAATTTAACATGGAGAGAGGACAGCCAAACCTTGAAAATGTGAATTCTTATCATTCTAAGCAACAAGCAACATCGAACTATGTTTCCTTTTTTTTTATTTTTGACATGCCGGACAGGACACTGGAGGTTTTTCTCGCAGTGTTACCATGCATGGCACTGTGAGGTGCACTCAGTCGTTAATAACAAGTTCAAATCTTAATAACCTTTCTAAGAGTAGAGCCCTTATCTACGTAATTTAGAATTCCTTCCGTACCAATTCTTGTTTTGTTATCCTAATTATTATTCAAACAGTTTCAGTGTAATATGTTTGTATATTCAATACGGCAATCAAGCAATTTCAACGATGAACTAAATGGAAAATTAATAGAGCCGTCACTTATTCTATGGGCTTTCGATAATTAGGAATTTTCTTCTTTGAAAGTTCGAGCTCGTCAGATTTTAGGACAGTATTGCGGATTCACCAGTACTGGAACTGGAAAAATGTTTTAGGTGAAACTTTGCAATTATATACCAATAAATTAATAAAAAGGCCAAATACGTGCTGAATGATTATTTAAAAACAATTTATTGTATAGTTAATATAAATTGTCACTTGTAAACAATATCATGATGCTATTAACAGTTCTGATTAAAGTTATTGTCAAAATATATTTTAAAATCACTTTTGAGATTATTGCGTCTGTACCTTTGTGAATTTATTCCGGTATACTCGAGGCTGGACATTAATTCTGCCGGAACTCCGTTCGGACTGTATTTCGGGGGAGGAAAGGAGCATAGGAGGAGGAGAGATAATGGAGAATAATGTTAGCGCTGTAGGCTGCCAGCTCACAATAATCTGAACTGTTTTTATTTTGTGAAGACTGTGTGAGCGTCTCATTACCACTGCTTTCATCATTATGTAACGTAATTTCTACTCACCAATGAGCCCTACAGCTTGTGCACCAGCGACGAGAGCCAAGGCAACTACAATGACGACCTAAGGGACAGAAAAATGAGAAATATTGTTAATATCAATTAAAATTAATAATATACGAATTTTAATTTGCAAATTGGGCTTATGGTTTACCCTTAATAAACCAACATCCAATCACGTAAAAGTAATTGTTAAAGCAGACAACAGCACTTCTGTTATTGGACAGGTGGTGACCTGATACAAGTGAAACCCTGAATTTCAAACCGTCCTAAGTTCACTAAAGTGCTTTGCTCAGAGGGAGCAGAAAACATTATAAGATATGAAGTTTTTTTACTGTTTCGTTTTTTGACTGTTATATGAATAATATGCTCTGTTGTAGCTAATTACTAAACTGAAGGAAAAGAAGTTGGCGTTAGAAATATGTTAATGGACTTGGGATGTTTTTCTGAACAGAAAAGGAAATGTAAATGCTTAAAATTTGTTCAAGCAAAATTATGTTAATTATTTTCCATAAATATAAGCGTAAAAAATATACCGTATGTTACTATACACGGGGAAGCGAGCTGGAGCATACTTCAAACAAAATAAAGGTCGTATATTGAATATAGAGAAACTTAGTCTCCTGAGAGAAAATATATTTTTATGCCTACAACTGGTGTCAACCCTTGAAGAGATGTGTAGAGAGCTTCTCACTTTTTGTGAGAAGCTCTTCAGTTCGAACAACTGGAAACTCCGTGGTGTATAGGGGAACGTCACATCATAATATCTCTTCTACAGAATTTCATTTTAAAGATGCATTAGGAAGTCAGTTCTTCCCATCCATTTTCAAGATACAAACACTTGTCTACATTATAGCGTACCAGCAATACTTTTTATTTCTGTGACTTTATGGAGCCATGCACTGTTCTTATAGGCACATATTTTTATGATTATAGGCACCTGTACACTTATTAGGTCATAGGGCTTCAAAGGTAGTTGAGCTGTCGTTCGTCCACCTGGCCGCCCATCAACACATTCAACTTAGGAAGTACTAGGGCAATGAAAGTGGTTGAAGTATCGATGTAAAGATGTAAACCAGACGAGGTGAAACCCTCACAGATCACGTTTGTCCGCCCGATTGGCCATCGGATAATTTCAACTAAGGGACTACTAAGGCTAGGATGGTGGTTGCTATGCTATCAGGAAACCCTTGGATCCTCAGGGATTGTTAGTATAATCGTAGCGCACAATTGTTTGAATTGTGGTCGGACCTGAAAATCCAATTGTTATTCTATGTTGGAGAAGTAGCAATTTTCTACTTAAATTAAATTGAATTTCACATGGTGTTCAGCAGATCGTATTTCCTTAACTGAAGGATTACCTTGTTTTGCGAGGTCAAATGTATTTGGTAGATATGAAAATATGTTGGCAACACAAACAACTGGAGCTGTTTGACAGTGGGGGGGGGGGGGTTATGCAGTCTTCTCTTCTATGGTATCGAATAATTTGCATGCCAAACTTGGTACGCATGCGTACAACAGTATGGAAGTAATTTGAAATATTTTAAAAAAGATACGTGGTTGGCAATACTGACTACTGCGGCTCTCAGGGTACCTCTATCACCTATTCCAGTACCTAATGCACATCTATGCAACATTTGGTATAAATCAATGCACACGTGTAGATTTGTATAAATAACAGACAGACATACGAACTTTCATTTCTACATGAAAGCTTGTCTTTCTGGTACTTACACAAACCTATACGCGTATATTGATTTACGCTAAAATTTGCATGGATATGCTTTAGATACTGGGATGGTCAATAGAGGTAAACCGCACACCGCGGTTTTCAATGTTCCCAAGCGATTTTAAAACGTTCTCAGTGGTCAATTTTGTCAAAGTATTGTATTGACCTTGTACCAAGAGGGGACCTCCAGATACAACGAATACTAATTGGTATGATCATCAATTTAAAAAAAAATATTCATTGAATTTGGATGTACAGAAATAGCTTTGCATTCAAATGTAAAAATTAAGTTTGCAGTTATTTACAACTTTAACAACGCGTGCTTTTTATATACTTAAGCAATGTAATCATTATAAGCTTTTGAACTGCTCACAATTATTCACAGTTTTAACAACATATTGCGTCTACAGTAGACCTTTGTTTGTGTGCACATATTGATGAGGACTGTTTCAGAACGACGAAATCATGATTCGCTTCATTACTACTCTGGATTTCGAAAACAGAAAACAAGACAAAGAGAATGTATTCGCATAATTATGAACTGCAGAAATTACTATATATTTGGCACAGCGCAATAAATTAGGTTTAAACACACATAAAATAAACATAAAAAAGAACCGAAATGATTTACATATGATGTCGTAATGAATTTGCAATATTACTGCTAACACTATTCATAAGTTGCCGGAAACTGCAATTATGTTAATTGTATGTGTATGTTTTTATATTCAACCAGATGTACTCATATCTCATGAAATATTTTTGATACATTTTTAAAAACCTTTTCATTATTTCTGAAACAATGTCTTTTTGTTTCTGAAAAAGGGTGGAAAAACATCTTTTAAATTATTTTATTTCATGCTGGCAAGAAACTGCTTTTGTAACGCACGAGTTTACTAAACATCAGGAGGTTATTTTGTAAATATTTCCCCATCAATTATATATTTAAAAATAAACATATAGTTCACAATACATACTATTCCAGTATTGTTCTATACTTTTGCTGCAATGGGTTTGAAAAAAATAATACATACACATGTTTTGTCAATATGTATAATGACACTTTTCTTAAACCTATGTTTAACAACATTAGTCCATTTTGAAGTTTAGCGACGC